>SKCR01044475.1:0-148342 GCA_019454045.1 Zanthoxylum bungeanum | reverse complement strand
AAAAATATTTCATTTGGATGTATTGGATGTGTATTGGGAGCTAGGATAATTTTCGAAAATTATTTCGGAGTAAAAATTAGTGAAAATGACAAAAAATAGCGTTACTATGTGAGTTGTGAGCTTACCGGATAACGGCTAACCAAACAACGAATTGGTCACTGTTTAGGCAGCGCATTAACTGCCCAAATACTATTGGGGCTGACTTAGGCATCCCTCTTGTGGTCTCAGTTGGTCGGTTCGACTAAGAACGTATTTTATGTTATTTGACGAAAAATTATTTCCGTAAATATTTAGAAATATTTTCATTATTAATTAAGTCGTTATTTGATATCGAATAATATATTTAGGTGAAAAATGAATAAATTATAGATATAGGATATCAGATAATTTATTCAGTAAGTTTGAAATTTTAAATTTATGATTTCGCTCGAATCGTGCTTCTGCAACGAATAACCTCATCAAAATGGTATTATAGCAGGTCTGATCCTACATTCATCATATATTTCATACTTAATATATGATAAATAATCCAATTTTGATATTTACAATGTTTGTAATTTAGATGTTCCTTGATTTTTTGGTTCTGCACTAACGGGAAACATAACAGAGATTTAATGGTTAAGTTATGGTTTCCTAGGTAGAATTCAATTTTTGAGAAATTGATCTAGATTAAATATATACATTTGATGTAGAGTAAAACCATATCCCCGTTAAATAAGGCTCTATAGTAACTAGTATTAGGAATACTTGTTTTTTGGTCCGTCTTGTCGATATAAATACGAATGATTTACTAATATTGTAGTTGTATCGTGCTAAAGTTGTGCAATTATGATTGATGGTAGTTCATTTACACCGGTAGAACTTATATGATAAGAGACAAATTCAAGTGAAAGTGGAAATCCTGAATGTGCCAAAATTTTCAGGACTATATTGGTAGCTTGAATTTGTTATTGACAAGTGTAGCCTTGATACGCCTCATGTGAACGTGCCAACGCTGTCACAATGAGAAACAGTCATGACCAAAAATAGAAGTCACAGTGAGTGTGATTGACAATGAGTTGTCTACATGTGAATATACGTAGGCGAGAACGTGTCAGAGTTGTGAGTCAAAATATATTCATGGTGTTCACTTCTCACTATGGAATTCGATTTAATTATTGAATTCTCATTTTTCGTTGGGGATTACGGTATTACGTAAAATGGTGGGAGACACTACTAGGTTAAAAATCCATAACTAAGACAGTGTGTAATGTTATGAAAATTGTCTACTATTGTTTTCCTTATTATGTCATGTAGATAGATTTTAACTTTAAATCCATTGCATGCATATTTGATATATGTTTTCTTTTCACTTCTAGTTATAGATTTCTAGAAAAGGTTCTAAAGTATACTAGTTTAGGATATTATTTTTAGAGATAATAGTTTCTTACGCAGTAAGGATTGGCATGAATTGGTTCATGTCTCTAGATTCTTGACTGGCTTTAGGAAAACCCATTATGTATTTGTTTATTAGTCAATGATGTTTCTTGGCTTTGATGACCTACGGAGGTCATGTGTCCGACAATGTTTGGTTGTCAATTATTTACAACTGTTGTGAATAGTTGAAGGCAAATTAGAAAGCTAAAAAAAGAGATGCATACCGTTGTGTGTAAAGAATATCAATTCTCACAACATGACAACTATAGGTATTTGATACCGGATCTCCTGCCTAGTTATTTAAAGTATTATTTAATGATTATTTTGATCTTTGATATCAGAACTTGTGATTATTGGATAGTTACTTATTTTATATAAATAGTTGTTACATATTTTAATACGACTAGTAGTGTCATTGACGTAAAGATAAACATTAAGAAATATTTTTGGTAATGTAAATAATTTAGAACAGTAGTTTATGAAGTTTTATCATTTAAGCATTAGATGTTTATCCTACATGATGGTCTGATGCGAGATCACACCACATATTATTATCTATTAATATTGTATTCAATGAATGTGATTAAAATCTCATTTAACCAATGATCGTCATTGGACAACAAATTTATTAAACTAATACATTGGATGTATGTAGTTTAATGAATTATAAATTAATTTGGGTAGTTTTCTTTACTTTGTAACTTAGTTAATGAGTTGTCATTACTTAGTTATGTGTTTATGAAAGAACACGTATTGAACGTCTTGAAAGGTTAGAGAACTTTCAATCTGTTCTGATGAAACGTGGATCGAATATTTTGACTGGTTCACAGAATTCCGATTTGAAGTTAGGGCGATTAATGTTAAGATTATTTAATAAATATGATTCTTACTGAATATCATTCTTTTACAATTCCATCGTGATGGAATCTGTGAGTAGGAGGAATCGAATCTTATATAATTTGATTTGTTTTATATTGAGTATTGCCGATACTTTTGGGGATATGCTCCAGTAGCACTCATTTATCATTTTGATTATGGTTCCATTAGTTTCTACAGTTACGTATAATGGTTATACAATTAAAAATACTTGCGTCTCGTAAGTACGAGTAAAAGTTTATCATTTATTCTACTTAATAGAATCTTGTATTCTATTTGATAGAATATTTTTTCTATGATCCAAAGTAATAAAAATGGTTTTATTACTTGGTGTGTAACATCGAATGTTGACTATTGTAGAAAAGACTTGACTTATTGAAGTCAAATATGAGAATGATGAACTGTAAAATGGAACCATATAATTAATTAGATAAAAATATCCTTAGATATCTACCATATAAGTCCAATAAGATGTCTGAATCATTTTCGAAGTATTCGATACTTAATGGTTTTGTTGTTTTCTTTTTGAAGAAAATTATCCTATAACTTATAGTGGAAGCGATATTTGATATCGAATCTGGAGGTTAGCATTAAACTATGATATAAAATTATTCTTAGCTTACTAAAATCAAGTTTTGAACTTGATTAAGCTTTATTGTGAATTGTTCATAATATGTGTAAATGGTTTGCGCATCAAAAGCTAAGTGAGCTGATTAAATATTTGACCTTTATAGTATGACAGTGGGAAAGGTTATACACAGATTCTATTGTAGATTCTGAGAAAACATATATGTAGTCGAACTAATGGAATAATCTGGATCTTTTAGTTAATACTAATAATAGACTGTGTATTTTGGCTAGGAATACAAAGTGATGGTTTCTTCGGCGAAGAGATCCATTGGGATTTCTTTGTTTAAAGAGTTTCGTTCTGAAATACCCCTGGAGTTTGTATTCTGCTAATATCGCATTTTGGTATATTAGCTTATAGAGCCTATTGTAGACTTAGAGAGCTTTCCGGAAATCTGTATTCTCTATTTTTTACGTGAGTTAGATTGTTTGATTCTGTCAAAATGTAGAGAATACATATGTGATAATAGGGTTAGTGGGAGCGTATAAATTTCTCTCTAATATTGAATATTCTAACGATATTTTCATTATTAAGGTAATAATGCGATGTTTGTGAGGTAAATGGTTTATTTAAGTTTTCTTTTCTCCGTGAACGCAGATGGATTAGTCTCTATTATATTCAATATAAAGTTTTATATATGATATAAAACTAAAAGACTTTTGAAATACTCTCATTAGTCGTGCATTAGATATGATCCAATAAGAGACAACTTGACTATTTATGTAACAGTTAGTATAATTGTTGGACAGTTAGTATGTTTCTCATATGTAGTATTCATCTTTCGTAGAGGATGATTCCTCAGTTGGAGCGCCAATCCGGATTGTATTTATGTCTGATTCATGAACACGAACAATTAATGTTTCCATAATAGAAAATATTAATGGTAGAACCTCTTGTCTTTTATATACGTATTTGTTTTAATTTCAATTGGATTGAAACTAAATCTAATTTAGTGATATGTTTATATTAGAAAAAGACCCAAGGATTTACAACGTAGGTTGTAATTGACATTGGGAAGCGTCACTATAAGTTATATATTCTCAAATAAAATTACTGGTCAAGATTTACTAACACATGTCGGAAAGTAAAATCCATTGAAATCAGTATGTGTCATATATCGAGACTTGGTCTGATGGTTTATTACAGTGAGCCATGAGTCTTCGGAGACTCGTATAGACATGTAGGTATTTATTCAATAAACACTAAACGACTCATAGAAGATTTCCTAATAGATGGTACACCAACGTCAATAGGAATCATCTCGAGTAGCGTAGCATAGTTGTCCTTTGACTTGAGATATCATGGTAAATAGATGAGTTATCCTCCACACTTTGATGCTAGTCATGTCACCGACTTATTAAGGTCAAACCTCCACCTGTTCATATGGTGTAGACTGATGCTCATGATATCCGATGTGTGTATCAGATAGAATTTGTTAGTCCTATATACACGGCATATGTATCCTGCAAGTGTTTGCGATCTAGGAAATCCATGGTCGTGGTTACTACTGAAATTAGTTTCGAGTGTTATTTAGATATCGCAAATTTGTAAGTCGATTATATTATACTTTAGGGATTTGACGCTCTGATCTATGTCCCCGTATAATATGGATAATCTGTGACGTAGGGATTATACGTATGCGACGATCTCGACTTGTATAGTTCAGTGAGAATATATGTGGTCGTCATAATTTACGAATGGTGAATCATTGACATGGAATTGGATTACGTGATGAATATACATGAACTTAAAGTGTCCCACAATATAAAGTGTACTTGTTGAGAACTTGGAAAACGTATCATGAATAATACTGATTATTCATAATATTTTATCGGATTAAATCTGTTAATTCGAATCGTTTAATCAGTAAATGAAAATACACATGCAAAGGGTATTTTAGTCATTTTATATATGTGACGAATATAACAAGTGTCCAAATAATTTATTTAGACATTATATTTGATATAATGTAATATAAATTATTTGGTGGATATTTGTTAATTCATTAAATATATGTGGTATATGTAACTAATACTTGTCATAATATTTAATTTATTTAATTTGATTAAATTAATATTAAATTAGAGACAAGTGTCATAATATCATGACTTATGGAAAAGTAGTATTTGCTTGAAAAATGACCGTTTTACCCTTAAAATCATTTATTAAATTTTGACTTTTTGCTTATTAGATAAATTTTACAAGTTAAAAGTCTATTTGATCCACATTGGCTTAATTGAAAAAATGGTTATTTGGTGTTTTTTTGTGCGAAGCATATTTATTAAGCTAAGCATTAAAAAGATAATTATATCATTTGTTGTTAGCCATGTTTTTGCCCATTTTAAAAAGGGAAAATTGTTGGACAATTATGACCCATAACATCACTATTTGTAAAAGACATTGTGTTTTTGTACAAATTAACTATGTGACAAAGGAAATTGTTATTTTATCATTTTGTAATTGGATTACTTGAATATATAAATGATAAAAATCATTATGATTAGTTCCGCATTAATAAGATATGAGACAGTATTAATCCAGGAACGGTTTAATCATTAATATCCATAATCGTAGTATTATCGAGACTGGACATCGATAATGCGGAATAGACTAGTATTACACTTGTGCGCGTTATGGAAGCTTAACGGCATAGTTCTCATATATTTAAGTATTGGATACTTATGCAAGTGTGATATGCGGTTCTGTTAGCCGTTTGATCGGGAAAAGCTTCGCTCTGGATAGACCCTTCGGAATCCCATTGGTAATATGACTATGTGCCTATAGGAATCCGAATCAGGGTAGGTGTATAAGGTCTTAACCTGAGTCTTGCATTGCTAATACTTGCGACAATCAGTACGCTTTAGTTTTGGTCATCCGGAGCTTTAACAGGTTCTATGTACGCCTCTTCGGGGTTTATTGAGAATCGTAGTGTATTGGGTGTGATGTCAAGATGGAAGTATCACTTCAGTCATATGCGGATGATGATCACGCAGGGATACATAACTAGTACTCTTAATTGCTGCAGCTATCATGATAGTATCACTAGGTCATGATTATCTGATTACAGAGACTAGTTGCTAGTGATCCGATATATGCTTCGTACGGGGCAGACACAATTCCAGCCACAGGCCTAGCATGTGACATCCGATACTATATCGTAATACGTAATACATTGTATACTACGTCTGATACAGATTATATATTCTTCGTTGAATATTTCAGGAGAATTGGGTAGGCACGGTGTTTTGCTAGAAGCCAACCAAGTCTTGTAAATCGGTAAGAACGTGGTACAGGGTACGCACGTGTTCGGATAGTCCGATGACCGTATTTACTGCCAATATATTGGGTCGCTTCCCAAAGATTCACTGATGACATTTGACTCGAAAATAATTAATTTGGGATTAATTATGAGAGAGAAAATTAATCTGGGGTTAATTGCGGCAAGAATTTATCTGAGATTAAATTCGCATAGAAGAGAGAAAGTGATTAATTTGGAATTAATCGATTAAATAATATATTGGATATATTAATTGAAATCGGATTTCAATGCGGAATTGAAATTGGATTTTAATTTGGGCGAACGAATTAATTTGGAATTAATTCGTAAGCGACTTTCGTAATAATTTTGCTAGGCATTATTATTTAATTAAATTGGATTTAATTACGTCGCAACAGAAAATTCGTTTAATCGGATTAAACGAACCCGAGCCCAAAGTGTGTTATGTAAGCCAACTTGAATTTTGAATTCATAGTGGTGGGACCCACTAACTTACATCAACATGTCACATGAGTGATCGAAGTTGTTGGTTGCATTTAATGCAATTTTCTTCCAACACACTTTGTTTTGCTTTTTGGAAAAGCATATACACTTTTGAAAGTCAATTTTGTGTATTAGTTTTAGAAACTAAAAATATCAAAAACTTCCTCTCTTTTCTCCTTCCTCCTTGGCCGAGAGCCTCACTCTCTCTTTGAAGTTTTTGTTGCAAAAATTTCAAGCTTGCTAGCACATTTAGAGTTGATTAAGGTGATAGGGAAACTCACCATTGGGTTGGAAACACTCAACATAAAGCTTGGAGCTTCCAACATACAAAGAATTTTTGAAATCACACATCCAATCAATGTAAGTTTTTTCCGCAACTCACTTGATCATTCACACACAATATCATGACTTAGAGACCTTGGGCATGTCTAGGACACTAACAATGGTATCAGAGCCATATCTAAGCATGATTTGAGTTTAGGGTTTATGGACTTTATTTGGGGATTTTCTGCTTGGAGTATGTATTTTTCCAAATTGGTTGTTTGGTTTTTTTTGATGATGATGAATTGGATTTGTGCATCCTAGGATTTGAGAAAATTGATTCGATTAATTTTTCCCCAAATTATTTCACATGGCCGAATATAAGAACCCTTGGAACACTCATGGTAATTTTTTATTTTGACTATTGGATGAGTTTAAGGCATTAAATGAATATTGATTGTTGGTTTAATTAGATTGAAATCAAAATTGGATATTATTTATGCCCATTGCCGTGAGCTATAGCATGTTGGAATGGGTTGATTTTGCTTCAATTGTGTTGGACATGAATTGAAATATTAAGCATGATTAATTTGATTAATTAATATTTTGGAAATATTAGATTAATAAATTAATTGTGTTAATTACACTTTAATTAAAATTAATGTGATATTTAGAATATTATGTTAATATAAATTAGTCTTTAAAATTGGATTGGGTTAATTTATTATATTTGGGCTATTGGGCTTGGTTGGGCCAAGTTTGGTTTTGGACAATTAGATTGGATCCAATTGGGCCTAAAACCATTTCCATAAAGTCCAAATATGACTTTTGGGCCTTTAATAATTTAATTGGGTCTAATGGGCCTAAATTGATTTTTGGCAAAATGATGATTCCTTATTGGGCCTTGGCTATTGGATTGGATCCATATTTGCCAAAGCACATGCCTAAAGAATTAATTGAAAGCCCATTGGACTTTAATTAAATAGGCATTGGATGCTAATTGGGCCTTTGAGACCCAATTGGATTGGATTTGGAATCTAAGTCTTTAAGGCACATAAATAAGTGTAATTATTTAATTTGAAATTAAATTCGAATTAGTATTAGATACAATTTAAATTGGATTTAAAATCATAGTTCGATATAATTCAAGAATACGTACTTTGAGTATTTATTCTTAAACGAGTTGGACTCGCGCAAATCAAATCGTTGTATGAACATTGGATGGTCATTAATTCAAAGATTAATTAATTGGATTAGATTGATTGAACAAAATACTTTGTGTGAATACTTGGATGTATTTGTATAAATAATATATATCGGATGGATATTAGTCGGGTGGGGAAATTTTGGAAATTGTTGTAATAAATTTGGAATTTATTAAATTGGACCTGCGTGTCCAGCCTATCATCTATTTACTAATGTTGTGATATTTTATATCGTACCGCAAGTGTACGGTGTCAAGTTTTAGTATAAATCATAGTTAAGAGTGTCGAACCCACAGGGATTGCGTTAACTCGCACTAAATACTACAATTGATAATCCTAACTTTATTTAGAAAATAAATAATAAAGATTTTTAATAATTAAATAAAATATAAAAATATTTAGATATGAGGAACTAATACGATAGAGATTCTGGATCCTGATTTCACCTAGTTGTCTCCTATGTATTTGTCATGCCAATTAATCTTTGTTCAGTTATATTGTTTATAAGTCAAGATCCTAAAATATCCACTCCCTCTCTCGAGTGTCAGTGAAAATATCATCAACTACAAACTTCGATATCTCTATAAAAATCCAATAGTTAACAACTCATTACGATTTGTGATTCTATATTAACGACTTCAAAGGACTACAGATTCTCTCGAACTCTATAAAATCCTAGGTCATATTTTCTAGATCTATTCAAAATCCCCTCTCTCGAGTGATAGATTCTAAACATTCATCATCTCAAATTGTGGCCAATAATCAAGAAGCATTAAACTCAAAAGAATATAAATAAATCAATAAAACTTCATAACAAAATCGACAAATAATTACAAAGTTCAAGCATAGATTACATCATTCTCCAAAATTAAGGAGTTTAGTTCATGACAAAAGATAAAAACAATGAATAACAAATCATGAATCTAATGGAAATCATTAGAGTTCTAAGAAAGAAACAAGAAGATAAAACCCGAATTGAATCTCTTCCTCCTCGGATGTCACAGCCTTTGTCTCCTCTTGTCACTCTTCAATCCTCTCCTTGGATCTCTAAAAATATTTGTTTCTGTGTTTTGTGCAGTGTATTAGCCTCATCCTCTAGTTTTGGAGAATTGATATATTTATAATAGAGCATGGGAGTCATAATACATGTTAAAAACCCTAAAATTCACTTTCCTGGCTTGCGCAGGTTTTCTTCCGCAGGGGGAGCTGAAAAGTGGGCGCTGCGGCGCCCAACTCCCTGGAAAATGTATGTAAATGACTAGATTTCCTCGAGTAGATGCAAATCGATATATTATTGGTCTCGTAACTCTTTCTATATCAAAATTTATAGCGTTTTTAATTTCAGTGCGCAGCTGATGCTGGTTTTTACTGCTTCTTGAGTCCGATGCTCCCAATAGGTCCCGAAACACACGTATTTGCTCCATAATCGATGTTATAATGCTTCCTACAAATAAGATATAAAAGATACTACAAAATACATTAAATGGCTCGAAACATAACAAAATAATAGGCTAAGGATGTCGGAATAAGTGGGTATAAACCACACTTATCAAACACCCCCAAACTTAAGGTTTTGCTAGTCCCGAGCAAAAGATAAAATAAAAACTAAATTCAAATTAACAAATAAAAAATTACTAACTAACTAAGCCACTTTCGTAGGGATCACGATTGCATTTAGCATATGCAACAAGCCTTTAAACCCCTAGGCGGCCCTAGTGGACGAGTTATAGTCTCGTGAGGGCTTACAGCGACGACACCCACAAACGTCATTCACACACAATCATGCAAAAAAATATAAAAAATAACAAAAGATAGTCCCGATAGTTGCACAAAAATTTTCCTCAAAGAAAGCTTATAAATGAAATTAGAGAACCTTCAAAGTACGCAATGCGACTCAGATCCAAATTCTTGAGTAAATCATCTAAGCTAGACTCACAATGTGTGTGTGTGTTTAAAGGTTCATTCACAGCGCGACTCATAAGTAAGCCAACTTAATGATTTCGTTTAGAAATTAGAATCGAAGGGTCAAACCAACCTAGATAACTCAATTATGCTCGATAATTGCTTTATTTCGTGCTCAGTATGGTATGATTTTTCTTTTCTTTTCTTGTCTCTTTTACTTTTATCATTTTGCACTTTTTTTTTTAACTCACCTACCCTTTAAGGTAGCATTTCTCCTCATGGTGGTCCTAATACTCGCCCATGGGTAGCTTCACACTTATCGGTTATAGGTGGTTTAATTTCTTTCTTTAGAGACATTTTTCTTTTTTAGCTATACCACACTTCATAACACTAGCAATTCAAGATAGATATCTAAGCAAACGGTCATTCATCGACATGCAATTTCTTCAACTAGTCACATTATCAACTACTTAAGTTTTCACTGCTAAAAAACCTATTTTTAAGTGCTTACGAGTCTAACATAGATCAATTATTCAAGGCATCAGATAAAAGTAAATCGGGCACTTATCGTTTCTAAAATTTCACCCATAAACAAACAATATCATCACATGATTTATGCTTTACTATATAGGACATAAACAAATTTTTTTATATATATAAATAAAAATAACAAGTAACAACATGCACACACCCCCAAACTTAAAACTTGCATTGTCCTCAATGTAAGATAAATATAAGAAAACCAGATTAAGGAACAATACTACCGTGCATAGAGTTGATCAGGCTCCTGTTGGTTAGAATTTGGTTGCGCGGGCGTTGTGTGTCTCGTGCTACCTGCAAAAATAGCATGCAAAAAAGAATAAATAAACAAATAGCACACAATGAAATAAAAATTAAAAATAAAGAAAATAATAATAAAACAAATGCAAGGTTGCCTCCCCGCAAGCGCTAAGTTTAACGTCTTCAGCCAGACGCAACCACCCAAATGGTTATGGTGGCTTAAACGTAGTAACCGGGTAATCTCATCTGCTTTGTTCTTTGGTATCCACCGGTTCTTATGACATGAAAAAGATAGCTTGGAAGGCTGTGGTAATTTATCCATAGATAGTCCCCCAGAATATGTAGATTTTCCCCCAGTTGGAAATTCTGGACTGCACATTCGAAAAAATTGGCTTGACTTCCTTTTTAACCTTCCAGGGATCATCTCCAAGTGAGCACTGGTCTTTCTTTTCCTCTTTTTACGGTGCTTTGGGAGTGGTTTCAGGTTTAGCTGCAGAGAATCTTCCTTTATGCATGGTTATATTATTCTCATAGGTTGCTGAAATGATTCACCCTGTGTGTTTACAACTCTCTTTTCTATTGTATCTATCCTGTGACATTTTGCATCACCTTGAGGGCTTGGCATGGCTCTGAAAATACTGAAGGTGACTTCTTCATTTTGACCTCTCATTATCAATTCACCTTGTTTTCTTCTTCTGTTATTGTTTCCTCTTGAAATACCATTTCATTTTCTTTACTGCCTAAGTCCTGAGAGGTGTCTTTAAACTCTTTTTCGTTCTTACAGGTTATGATTTGACATTGCTCATTGGAGTTGACTTCAATATCACTCGGAGACACCCATGTCTGTTGATTGGTCATGGAAGAAACAAGCAACCCAATTTGCGCTTCCATAGATTTCATATTTGCCTCTATATTGCCCATTCATGTTTCGATGTCATCCAGCCTTGACTCATTCTTCTCAAACCTCTCTGAAGCTATAGCTACAAAAGTGCTCATGAGGTCTTCTAAGGAAAGTTTATGCTCAGGTCTTGGATAATTGAAGGCATGAGGAGGTTTCAAAACGTTCTTCATATCAGCATATGAAAAATTCGGATGATAATAATTAGGCATATGACTGCCTCTATAGTTGTTGAAGTTCCGATTGTTCACATACTGTACTTGTTCAAATCCTGCTCCTCTGTTGGGTAAACTCATTCCATTAGCAGAAGCAGCTTCAATAGAAAGTTGGTCCATTTGATTTGTCAATACTGCTAGATGAGTCGTGAGGGATGATACTTGAGCTATCAATGTACTAACAGGATCTGCCATTGCTTCTTTTCAAACTCACCTCGTATGAAAAAAATAAAACAAAAAAATAATTAAAATAAAAAACAAAAATAAAAATAAAAAATAAAGAAAATAAAATAAAAATAAAAATAAAATCTAAATTAAAGCTAAGATTACTTGGTAGTAGTATTAATGTGAATTAAACAAACAATCCCCGGCAACGGCGCCAAAAACTTGTTGTGATATTTTATATCGTACCGCAAGTGTATGGTGTCAAGTTTTAGTATAAATCATAGTTAAGAGTGTCGAACCCACAGGGATTGCGTTAACTCGCACTAAGTACTACATTGATAATCCTAACTTTATTTAGAAAATAAATAATAAAGATTTTTAATAATTAAATAAAATATAAAAATATTTAGATAGGAGGAACTAATACGATAGAGATTCTGGATCCTGATTTCACCTAGCTGTCTCTTATGTATTGGTCATGCCAATTAATCTTGTTCAGTTATATTGTTTATAAGTCAAGATCCTAAAATATCCACTCTCTCTCTCGAGTGTCAGTGAAAATATCATCAACTACAGACTTCGATATCTCTATAAAAGTCCAATAGTTAACAACTCATTACGATTTGTGATTATATTTTAACGACTTCAAAGGACTGCAGATTCTCTCGAACTCTATAAAATCCTAGGTCATATTTTCTAGATCTATTCAAAATCCCCTCTCTCGAGTGATAGATTCTAAACATTCATCATCTCAAATTGTGGCCAACAATTATGAAGCATTAAACTCAAAAGAATATAAATAAATCAATAAAACTTCATAACAAAATCGACAAACAATTACAAGGTTCAAGAATAGATTACATCATTCTCCAAAATTAAGGAGTTTAGTTCATGAAAAAAGATAAAAACAATGAATAACAAATCATCAATCTAATGGAAATCATTAGAGTTCTAAGAAAGAAACAAGAAGATAAAACCCGAATTGAATCTCTTCCTCCTCGGATGTCACAGCCTTTGTCTCCTCTTGTCACTCTTCAATCCTCTCCTTGGATCTCTAAAAATATTGTTTCTGTGTTTTGTGCAGTGTATTAGCCTCATCCTCTAGTTTTGGAAGAATTGATATATTTATAGTAGAGCATGGGAGTCATAATACATGTTAAAAACCCTAAAATTCACTTTCCTGGCTTGCGCAGGTTTTCTTCCGCAGGGGAGCTGAACAATGGGAGCTGCGGCGCCCAACTCCTTGGAAAATGTATGTAAATGACTAGATTTCCTCGAGTAGATGCAAATCGATATATTGTTGGTCTCGTAACTCTTTCTAGATCAAAATTTATAGCGTTTTTAATTTCAGTGCGCAGCTGATGCTGGTTTTTACTGCTTCTTGAGTCCGATGCTCCCAATAGGTCCCAAAACACACGTATTTGCTCCATTATCGATGTTCTAATGCTTCCTACAAATAAGATATAAAAGATACTACAAAATACATTAAATGGCTCGAAACATAACAAAATAATAGGCTAAGGATGTCGGAATAAGTAGGTATAAACCACAGTTATCAACTATTTGTATTTCTCTTCTCACCAATTCCCCTCAATGTAAATGAGGTTTCTTTATGTATTATGTAATTGGGTAGAAGTATGTACAATGCTAGCGGGAGAGAGAAAATAGAGAGATTTGTTCTAAGAACAAATTGTGTTATATATCCATCTGCATATCATTATTAATTTATTTGCTCCTTATTATGTTTTTAGAATGCATGTTTAAGGGTGTATGATGAGACCTAATCAAAAATAATAAATTGGATGCCAATTTACGCGAAAAACCATCACTTTAATATTAAGTGTTTTCCTTCCATTGAGTGGTTCTTTCTCAAGATCCAAGATTGGCTTTGATTTTTTGGCCAAAGTTAAGATCATTGTCCATCGCGGATGTGTTTGAACCGCGAAGGCTTTGTTATATATCGCATGTCTTGGGCAGTTGTGACTTGTTGGCCAAAGTCAAGGTCACTTCTTGTTCATCGACGTGGATTACGAAGCTTTCCCACTATCAATGGGTCGCGCTTGACTGGAATCATTAAGCTTGTTGAGCCAAAGCCAAAGCTTAGTTGATTCAGAGGAAAAGGTTAAGGAATATATATTGGATATATATCTTGGACTTGAAGGTTCACCTACCGGATCTAGGAATTGGATGAGATTCAATTGATCTTAGAGATCTACCTAGTTAAGTTTCATACAGCTTGTTCGCCAAAGTCAAGGTTGTGTGTTATTTAATGGGATCTTATCCCACTAGGAAACTAGGTTTCCCGAGTACTCAACAGAGGGTTAAAGGCTCACCGAAAAATAGTGGGAGGCCAGTATTAGATTTGCAATTTCGTTTAATACTTGCCAAATACGTGGTTATAAATTATTTTCGTCATTATATATTTATATTAGTTGGACTAATATTTTATTATTTTTATTGAACAGTTGGACTGTACTCTTATAACTTCATTTGTAGTTGATTATATAGTCGGACTATAGTAATCATTACATTTGATTGTACCCGATATCGTTGATTGGATAGTTGGACTATTACAATCAAGATGACTGTAAAGATTAGCGTTAGAGACATCGTCATGGGCGATAATGTCTTTAACGGCGTGAATTTTCCAGATTGGGAGATGAATCTCAGGATTGTCCTGGGAGCCGAGAAATTACTCTATGTTATAGACAGACTTCTCGGACTTGAGCCCGGACATGAGCGGGTAGTTGATCATGAGCTTTGGAAGACTCATAGTAATGACAACTCAACTGTTCAATCTGTCATGCTTGTCGCAATGACCTCTCAATTTCGTCGTCAAAACAAGGGATTGGATCCATACAACATGATGTTGAAATTGAATGACCTTCATAGATCTAATCTTAGATCTCAGAAGTATGAATTACAAAAGAAGCTTTTTCGCTCACGTATGTCAGAGGGTACATCTGTCGAGCACTATGTGTCGCAAATGATTGCTGACATCTAACAACTAGGTCAGCTGGGCATAACCTTCGAGGCTGAGACTTCCATAGATTTGATCTTACAGTCTCTGCCCGACTGCTGGGGCGGGTTCATCATGAACTACAATATGATCAACCAAGAGAAGACTCTTGGAGAGTTGATGGCGATGCTGAAAGAGGCAGAGCCAAAGCTTCTGAATGGTAAGAAGCGCGAGGCGCATCTTACTTCGACATCTCAGAAGGCCAAGGCTTGGCCGAAGGCTTCTGGAGGTGTGAAGAAGAGGAAGAAAAGAAAGGGCAAGGCCAAATCGTCAAAGTCTTCTGGGAAGCCAAATGACATATCCCAAGATGTCTGCCTACATTGTGGCAAACGGGGTCACTGGAAGCGTGACTGCCTTGAGTACAAGGCGCACGTGAATGAAGTGAAGACGGGCAAGGCTCCGGCTTTCGGTATGTTTGTTATTGAAATAAACATGTCTACTTCTAGTTTTAAAAATTGGATTTTTGATTCTGGATGTGGTACTCATATATGTACTGATGTGCAGGATCTGCAGATTATGAGGAGACTGGCTTCAGGTGAGATTGACCTACGAGTTGGAAACGGGACGAGAGTCGATGTTTTGGCTATAGGGACCTATGTTTTGGAACTACCATCAGGGCATGTACTTTCATTATCAGACTGTTATTATGTATCTAGTTTGACTAGAAACATTATCTCTGTATCTTGTTTGACCCAATGCGGGTATACCTTTGTATTCCGGAACACTTGGTGTTTTGTTTATAAAGATGATTTTGAGATATGTACAGCTGATGTAAATAATGGTCTTTATATTTTGAATATAAATGAATCTCAAACATATAAAATGACAAACAAAAGGCTCAAATTGAGTAACACAGATGAAACTTATTTGTGGCATTGTCGTATGAGACACATTAACAAAACTCGTATATCCACACTTTCGAAGAGTGGATACTTGGACGGATTTGATCCTAATTCATATGACGTCTGTGAACCTTGTTTATTAGGCAAAATGCCTAAAACGTCTTTTAGCGGTAAAGGTGTACGTGCCACCGAACTGTTAGCCCTTGTTCATAGTGACGTATGCGGGCCCATGTCTAGCCAACTGAGGTGGATATGAATACTTCGTAACCTTTACGGATAATGCATCACGTTATGGTTATATGTACCTTATGAGACACAAGTCGGAAACTTTTGAGAAATTCAAAGAGTTTCGACACGAAGTAGAAAAAAACAGACCGGCAAAAGTATTAAAACATTGCGGTCGGACCGTGGTGGAGAATACTTGAGCAATGAGTTTCTCGATTACCTGAAAGAATATGGTATTCTTTCACAGTGGACTCCCCTAGAACATCTCAGTTGAACGGTGTGTCCGAACGGAGAAACCGAACTTTGTTGGATGGTGAGGTCAATGATGAGTCACACTGAGCTACCAATTTCCTTATGGGGATATGCATTGAATAATGCAATACTTATTTTGAATAAGGTTCCGTCAAAGTCTGTTGGACAGACTCCATATGAAATATGGACAGGAAAGAAACCGGGTTTCTCATTCCTGAAGATTTGGGGATGTTGGGCATATGTTAAACATTTGGATGGTACCAACCTAGAACCCCAATCAGATAAATGGCTATTTGTAGGTTATCCTAGGGAAACCAAAGGATATTACTTTTACAACCCACAAGAGAACAAGGTATTTGTTGCTCTCCATGCAGTTTTCCTCGAAAAGGAATTCCTAAATGAAGTGGTAAGTGGGAGGAAAGTAGAACTCGATGAAAATCAGAGTGATACTGTTCCTGGCACCGATTCCCTTACGAAACACGAATAGTTCATCAGGGATGAGACCGTATCACAATCTTCTAATACACAAGAACCGCGTAGGTCAGAGAGAGTCATAAAACAGCCTGAGAGGTATGGGTTTCTGATCTCACCTCATGTGGATATTAATCTTATTAAGGAAGACAAGCCGGCTACGTATGAGGAAACGATACAAGGTATCGACTCCGCTTTATAGCAAGAGGCCATGAAGTCCGAAATAGATTCCATGTATACCAACCAAGTTTGGACACTGGTTGATGCACCAGAAGGCGTTAAGCCGATTGGTTTTAAATGGGTCTTCAAGATGAAGACATACATGGATGGCAACATACAAACGTACAAAGCTAGGCTTGTAGCGAAAGGGTATCGTCAATGACATGGTGTCAATTACGACGAAACTTTTTCACATGTTGCCATGATTAAATCCATTCGGATAATGCTTGCTATTGCTGTATATTTCGATTATGAAATATGGTAGATGGACGTCAAAACCGCTTTCCTTAACGGAAACCTTTTGGAGGATGTTTATATGCAACAGCCTGACGGTTATCGTGCCAAAACATGCAAACAAGGTTTGCAAGTTAAATCGATCTATTTATGGATTGAAGCAAGCATCACGTTCTTGGAACCAACGTTTTGATGAGATCATAAAAGAATATGGTTTCATTCAAAACGAAGATGATCCTTGTGTATATAAGAAGGTTGTGGGAGCGCACTGACATTCATTGTCCTTTATGTTGATGATGTATTGATTATTGGCAATGACATTCTCATGCTATATTGGTGAAAGCTTGGCTTTCATTAAAATTCTCCATTAAAGATCTAGGAGAAGCAGCCTTTATTATTGGAATAAGGATCTACCGGGATAGATCTAGAAAGCTGCTTGGACTTTCCCAGAGCTTGTAAATTGACAAAGTGGTTTAAGAGATTCAACATGGATCAGTCTAAGAGGGGGCTGCTTCCAGTGTCACATGACGTCTCTCTATCTAAAGACATGTGTCCTAAAACTCAAGATGAGAGAGATAACATGAGTCGGATCCGTTCGCTTCTGCATTCGGATCGATCATGTATGCCATGATATGTACACGACCTGATGTCTCATATGCTTTGAGCATGTGCAGTCGTTATCTGGCCGATCCAGGTGATGGTCACTGGATTATTGTTAAGAACATCTTTAAGTATCTTAAATGAACTAAGGATGCTTTCTTAGTCTATGGAGATGGAGAACTTGAGGTGACTGGGTTCACCGACGCAAATTTCCAAACTGATAAAGACGACTGTAAGTCGCAATCGGGGTACATATTTTATTTGAACAACGGAGCAGTGAGCTGGAAATCTTTCAAGCAAGAGACTGTTGCTGATTCGACAACAGAAGCGGAATATATCGCTGCAGCTGAGGCAGCAAAAGAAGCAGTTTGGATCCGTAAATTCCTAATTGGATTAGGAGTAGTTCCGTTAGCAGCTGAGCATGTACCTTTGTATTGTGACAATAACGGGGCTATAGCGCAGGCTAAGGAACTACGGTCTCATCAACGATCCAATCATGTACTTCGACGGTTTCATCTGATTCGTGAGATCATACATCGTGGCGATGTCAAGATCGAAATGATCACCTCAGATGATAACATTGCAGATCCGCTGACGAAAGCTATTTCTCAGCAAAAGTTTGAGCGACATGTACATAGTTCAGGTGTTAGATACTTGAGTGATTGGCTATGAGCCAAGTGGGAGATTGTTGGAAAATTATGACCAATAGCATCACTATTTGTAAAAGACATTGTGTTTTTGTATAAATTAACTATGAAACAAAGGAAATTGCTATTTTATCATTTTGTAATTGGATTACTTGGATATATAAATTATAAAAGTCCTTATAATTAGTTCCGGATTAATAAGATATGAGACAGTATTAATCCACGAACAGTTTAATCATTAAATATCCCTAGTCGTAGTATTATCGAGACTGAACATCGATAATGCGGAATAGACTAGTATTACACTTGTGCGCGTTATGAAAGATTAACAACATAGTTCTCATATATTTAAGTATTGGATACTTATGTAAGTGTGAAATGAGGTTCTGTTAGCCATTGGACTGGGAACAGCTTCGCTCTGGATAGACCCCACGGAATCTCATTGGTAGTATGACTATGTGTCTATGAGAATCCGAATCAGGGTAGGTGTATGTGGTCTTAACCTGAGACTTGCATCGCTAATACTTGCGAAAATCAGTACGCTTTAGTTTTGGTCGTCCGGAGCTTTAACAGGTTCTGTGTACGCCTCTTCTGGGTTTATTGAGAATCGTAGTGTATTGGGTGTGATGTCAAGATGGAAGTATCATTTCAGTCATATGGAGAAGATGATCACGCAGGGATACAGAACTAGTACTCTTAATGCTGCAGCTATCGGATAGTATGACTAGGTCATGATTATCCGATTATAGATACTAGTTGCTAGTGATCTGATATATGCTTCGTACGGGACAGACACAATTCCAGCCTCAGGCCTAACATGTGACATCCGATACTGGATCGTAATACGCAATACATTGTATACTATGCCTGATACAAATTATATATTCTTCGTTGAATATTTCTGGAGAATTGGGTAGGCATGGTGCTTTGCTAGAAGCCAACCATGTCTTGTAATTTGGTAAGAACATGGTATAGGGTACGCACGTGTTCGGATAGTCCGATGTTCGTATTTACTGTCAACATATCCAGTGATCTCTTGGGTCGCTTCCCAAAGATTCACCGATGACATTTGACTCCAACAGAATTAATCTGGGATTAATTATGAGAGAGAAAATTAATTTGGGATTAATTACGGCAAGAATTTATATGGGATTAAATTCGCATAGAGAGAGAGAAAGTGATTAATTTGGGATTAATCGATTAAATAATATATTGGATATATTAATTGAAATCGGATTTCAATGCGGAATTAAAATTAGATTTTATTTGGGCGAACGAATTAATTTGGAATTAATTCGTAAGCGACTTTCGTAATAATTTTGCTAGGAATTATTATTTAATTAAATTGGATTTAATTACGTCGCAACAGAAAATTCGTTTAATCGGATTAAACGAACCTGAGCCCAAAGTGTGTTGTGTAAGCCAACTTGAATTTTGAATTCATAGTGGTGGGACCCACTAACTTACATCAACATGTCACATGAGTGATGGAAGTTGTTGGTTGCATTTAATGCAATTTTCTTCCAACACACTTTGTTTTGCTTTTTGGAAAAGCATATACACATTTGAAAGTCAATTTTGTGTATTAGTTTTAGAAACTAAAAATATCAAAAACTTCCTCTCTCTTCTCCTTCCTCCTTGGCCGAGAGCCTCCATCTCTCTTTGAAGTTTTTGTTGCAAAAATTTCAAGCTTGCTAGCACATTTAGAGTTGATTAAGGTGATATGGAAACTCACAATTGGGTTGGAAACACTCAACATAAAGCTTGGAACTTCCAACATACAAAGAATTTTTGAAATCACATATTCTATCAATGTAAGTTTTTTCCGCAACTCACTTGATCATTCACACACAAGATCATGACTTAGAGACCTTGGACACGTCTAGGACACTAACAAAAATTGTTTCTTTTCTCCATGGTGAAAAAATGGCAAAATCCCTAACTTCGCAAAACTCTTCCAAAAAAAGCCAATTGAGAGAGTGAGAATAATCAAGTTCAAGAACAAAAGCTTGGAAAAAATTGGAAGATTAAAAGGTAATCTTCAATACTCTTTAACCTAGAAAATATTTCTTTGGTTGTTCTTGTATGTCCACAAATGTTGTAGGGATTCTTATTTGCTCTAAATTTGGGGTTTTTGTTTTTGGTTGATGGATTTAGTGGCTAGAAGCATGTGTAAGCTTACTTTGAGGTAGATTAATGTAATTTGAGCTCAATTTATTGTTGGACAACTTAGTTTTTATTCTAGAGTTGTTGTGCCACTCTAAAATAACCTAGAATTGTTCTACATATATTTCATGATAGTGGGACTTAATGGTGTGTAAGATTAATTTGATTAATCTTATGAAAATTAAATTTAAAGTATGAAAAATGATAATTTTGCTCATAAATTCTAGAAATTTTGTAATGGAAAATATGTCATTTAGATGTGTTGGATGTGTATTGGGAGTTAGGATAATTTCCAAAAATTATTTCGGAGTGAAAATAATTGAAAGCGGTGAAAACAGCGTTACCGGGTGATTTTTGAGCTTACTGGGTAACGGCTGGCCAAACAGTGAATTAGTCACTGTTTAGGCCGGCCATGAACTACCCAAATACTATTGGGGGTGACCTGGATAGCCCCTGTATGGTATTAGTGGTCGGTTCGACTAAAAATATATTTTATGTTATTTTGCGGAAAATTATTTTCGTAAAATGTTCGTAATGTTTTCATTACTAATTAAGTCGTTATTTGATATTTAATAATATATTTAGGTGAAATATGAATAAATTATAGATATAGGATATCAGATAATTTATTCAGTAAGTTTAAAATTTTAAATTTATGATTTCGCCTGAACCGCGCTTCTACATATCTATTTTTAACAAGATTTTATTCCTATTTAATTCTTCAATCATTTTTCTTAAAAAAAAAAAAAAAAAAATCAATGCGAAAGCATTTGATGCGTCACAATTGGATCTTAGTTACTAGCTAGGGATTGCAACAGGGAGGGAGAGGAAGGATCAACATTCTTGTATTTGTCCCCAACAATCTTTAAATATCCCCGAATAGTAAAAGAGGACCTCGAATGGCCACAAACCACGAATAATAAATAAAATTTTCTTAAAATAAATTTGAAGTCATTGAAAAATATATTAATTGAACTATTACTTTATCCAGAAATCAAGTATACATATTCAAAAATTTGATAATATTTATTACACAAATTAAATTTTATATGTAAGATTAAAATTCATATTTTATATCTTTTTTATTTGGTCGTAAGTTAATAAAATGATCGATTCCTAATTAAAAAGTTACATATATAAGTATTTCATTTAAGTCCTTATAGTATTTGTAATTTATATATGTTTACAAATATTAAAATATTTTTTTATTTAATAAATTAAAATTTAAATGTGTGTAATGAGGAGATGATTGAGATTTTACATAATCCTCATCTTTTCCCCTAACAAAAATGGGTACTGTAGGCACTACATTTTTGCATATAAATCCCGATGATGAGTCTCATTTGGAGGCACTACCTTTTAAGTCGCGGAAGCCGCGGGAAACGGACATCGGAAGGGAAAAGATGGAAATCAGTACTTTGTCGAATTTGACTCGCTTGTTTAGTTTCGGGCTCGCTGGTGGACCTCCGTTTTAAAGCACCTTTAGCCTAAAAAACCCAGAACCTTTAATCTTGGCCCAAACCCACTCACCAAACCAACACAACACCTAGCCCACCAAGAGAGGCCCACACGCCCATAGCCCCTAAAATACACCCAAATTAAATTAAATATTAATTAAATAATGTAATTGAATTAAATAAAATAATTAAACCATTTACCAATTAAATAAAACATAAAATATAATCATGCCTAATTTAGATAAATCAAATATATTAACTTCTTAACTAAACAAAATCATATACTAAATTAAAAAGATGTCATGCCTAATTAAATCACTCATAACCAATTTAAAGATATTGACTTCCTAATCTAAACCAATCTTGTCTCCATCAAATCTTTGACTTTCCTTGCTTTCCTTCTTTAAAACTAAATCAAATCCATTCCTTGTGAGATAAGGAGAAACCCTACCCTCTCACTATAAAAATAACACAAAACTAAACCCTAGGGAGCTAGAGACACACGGCCACAACCAAATAATATAAACCTCACAGCCATCACTCACCACACACGGTAGTGACACAAAAAAATAACAAGAACAAAGCAAGCAGCCAAAGCCCCTCATCAACCTGCTCATACCCACGCCTAGCCCTCATCCCACATGTTGAGACCTCCCTTCCACACGCCATTATTCATCAGCGTAGCATCCTTCAAGAAAAAACCACACCGTATCAACATCACAAGCCCTCAACCTAGCCACGCACGTCTTGTACTCCTCACTTATCTCACAGCCATCACTCTCCACTCACAAACAGCGCCAAATACCCCAATAGCAAGTAACAGCCCCTCACGCAACAAACACTCCCTGACCAGCCTGCCTTTAACGCCACACTGCCCCTAGCCTTCATCAGCCCTTACTCACTGCCGCAAAACCCCTACAAATGTCCAAACTGCCGCCTAATCTTCCTTGCACTGCACTGTCTTTTGCGCCCACTGCACACACCAAACTGCACGCCCTTAAAGCCCATTGCACTGTCCAGTTTGTCGCAATATCAGACCTGGAAAACACCCCTGAAACAGTCCAGAAAACACCCCAAAACTGCACTAAAAAACTGCACAAAACCCCCTAAAAAATCACCAAAAACAGCAGCCCCTAGCCTCCAAAAATCGCCAAAACAGTGACCAGAAACCCGCGAGGAAACAGCAGCAAAACGGAGTGAAAACAACGACCAAAACAGCAAAACAGCGAGTTAAGACGTTAATCCAGTGAACCAGAAGAGTTGCGGAGTGATGGCCCTTCCGACGGCCGTAAAACGCAAGTCCGAAAGTCGACATAAAAGGTTAGACCTGAGGGTATTTTTCACACTTGTTTTCAGTTGTATTTTTATTATTTATTGAGTTCTGTTTGCATGATTATTTTTGAGTGAAGCATGTTGTGGCCCTTGAATAGATAGAAAGTGCATGAATTGTGAAATATTGTATGTTGTGGCCTTGGAATAAAATGAAAGATGTGTCAACTCTCGCGGTATATCGGATTAAAACCTGGACATAAATTTCATAGCCGATTCTGAATGGACGGTAGTATGATCTGTACTCGGGATACAACTCCACGTACCGCTTGAGTAAACGGCACTTTCTTTTGTTTTATGTTGCTTTGATTTATTTATTATTCGTCATTTAACTTCCGCATGTTACTTGTTTATGCATGATGCGATCGAGCGCATGGGCTTAGTAAGTCGGATTAAAGGTTCCCTATTTGGAGGGGTTAAAACCCTTTACCACGATGTTTTGCCGCGCCGGTTGATGTGTGTTCGGTTGAATGTAAGAGATGTTCAATCGGGCATACTAAGTTTGATATTATTGTCTTTACTCTTTGTATGCATGATGCGATCGAGCGCATGGGCTTAGTAAGTCGGATTAAAGGGCCCCTATTTGGAGGGGTTAAAACCCTTTACGACGATGCTTTGCCGCGCCGGTTGATGTGTGTTCGGTTGAATGTAAGATATGTTCAATCGGGCATACTAAGTTTGATATTATTGTCTTTATTCTTTATATGCATGATGCGACCGAGCGCATGGGCTTAGTAAGTCGGATTAAAGGTCCCCTATTTGGAGGGGTTAAAACCCTTTACCACGATGTTTTGTCGCGCCGGTTGATGTATATTCGGTTGAATATAAGATGTGTTCAATCGGGTATACGAAATCACATATGGTCATCTTTATCTTTGTACGCATCGTAATGAAAAGCACATTTATTCCATTGGTTGCATCACTTACCTTAGTCTTGGCTTAACGTATTACAATTCATATATCCATGTCATGATAGCATTTGAGTATTATTTCTTGTGGTATATCAGATGGAAACCCAGACATAAATTCCGTAGCCGATTCCGAATGGACGGTAGTGCGGTCTGTACTTGGGATACAATTCCACGTACCACTTGGAAAAGTGCTCACATGTGTTGTTTGTGTCCATATTAGTTATCTTCTTTTGCACCACGTCATAACATGCTTACTTTAATGCATAATTGCATCATTAAGTGTTTTTTGCATTATGTATTTAGTTGACTCTTTCATTTACACATGGACATGAAATAGCTATTTGTTTATGCTTCCGCACGTATAAGTATGATATGTCTATGAAATCACATGTTCACCATTATTTGATTCGCTTTTATGTGTGCTTGCGTGGTTAGTGTGTGCTTGTGTTCCATGAATACAATATGCCAATGAAGTTGTTATCGTTGTTGCTACTTTGATTTACTTTCAAGCATGCAATCTTAAATGTAAGATATATGCAAATTTAGGTGTAAGTTTTATTTTTGCGCATATGAACTTAGAAACATGATACTCTTGGAAATAAGTGTTACTTAAGCTTGATTAAATTATTACACAAATCCTTTCATTACAAGTGACATAAGTAAGGGACAATTCCGAACCCAACGGTTTGAGGTCTTCCCTTGCGAGGGGTGAGTGCGGCCTTAAATCTCATTTTCCCGGTTCACACCGGGTGGCGACTCCATTATTCTCCGGTTTAGTCCCCCGTGGCTACTCCGTACTCCCGACAGGGCCGCGAGCCTGGAACAGCATGCGTCGCCCAGTTCCTGTGTCCCACATGTACTAAATTCCCCTCTCCGTCCCCAATATTAACTAAGTTTGGATGGATGAAAGTGGATGAAATGAAGTGGAATTTAATTTAAAATATTTAAAATTCATTGTTTAGATTGATGTAAGGGAATTGAATGGAGTGGAAGGGGATATAATGAAGTGAAACAAAAATTGGGTCTTAAGCCATTAAAAATGAGCCGCCCAAATCATGGGGTTGAGATGATGAAACTAACTTTAAAAAAATAACATTACCAATGAAGACAAATTTACTTTTTGAAAAAATAACATTAAAATATTTAATTTTTTTTTGCTTTTACAATCTAAATGACACAATTGTCTATAAAACCCCTTTCCATTTCATTACTATTTATTTACCAAACATATTTTGGAACATTACATTAAAAACCTCTCCTTTTTCCTAAACAAAATTATAGTATATTATACTTCATTCGGTTCCGTTTCATTCCATTCCATTGAATTACATTTCATTATAAACTATCTCATTCCATCAATCCAAACATATCATTAATCTTTTTAATTTTTCATATTCAACCATCACCCCAATTAAAGAAAGATCCTCGAAAATCCCGTTCCCGTGAAAATTTTTGCAATCTGTATGACTAGCTAGCTAGTAGCTTTTTGCACAAAGGAGGGCTTTTAGGTCCTTTTCGGAAAAGCACTTTATTGGAAGTGCTTTTTCCAAATTGGTTTTACAAATCCATATCCCAAAGAGTAGAGCTTTCGATACTCCTCTAAATTTCTTATTACACTCCATTTTAATTTTATTTCCTACAATACCCTTAATTTAAATTAGTGAAAAAAAAACACTTCCAAGTATTGCTTTAAATGTACTCATATGGAGATGTTTTGATTATGGAGAGGCAACTAAATCATCCCATATACCCTAAAATCCTCATTTCAAAAAACCCGGAAATGAATTTTAAAAAAAAAAAATGATTTCTCCAAAGGTAGGACATTGATATTTGAAGGAAAGCTATAATTGTTGTTCTGGTTGAAGCTCATTGAGATTTGAAGGAAGCTATAATTGTTCTTCTGGTTGAAGCTCCTCTTTTAGTTTTATCCAATTTCTTTTCAGTTAAAACAACATTGAATTGCTAAGGAAGATTTTATTTTTGAAATCTGTTTTTTTTTCAAACGTTAGAAATCACGCCGTTAAATCACCCGATCCGAGCTTAAGTAAAATATGTAAAACTCCGTTGTCTCAGATTCTTATAAGAAATACACCCCATATACTCGAACTCATGACCTGATAATCAAATTTTAAGTTGTTTCCCTTGGAACTCTGAAATCTATTTGCATTTCTCATTGATATGACATTCATGATCTGCATTTTTTCTCAGAGACAACACTGTGTCAGGGTGAAGTCAAAATGTTCTTTAAATGATTTTATTATTTTTAAGGGTTTAATTTATAAATTTATGATGGTATTTTTATTATTTATTTAATATTAAAAGGGGATCAAGTAGGCTTCGCCCCGGTTATTGTATCGGGAAAAAGAGAAAGAAATTAAAGTGAGTATTTTAGGAAATAAAATTAAAAAAAGAGTGTAATAAGAATATTTGTGATGTGTCAAAAGCTCTTCTCTATCCCAAATGGATCACACCCCAAAACATGCTAAATCGGCCTGGTAACCCAGTTTGGTCCACCCTCTTGAAGCCCATTTTGCCTCCCCCACAAAATCTGAAAATCTTCCCAAACTCTAAAAAATAAGGAAAAAAAAAAAGAGTTATAGGAAAATAAACAAACGATATTTTTTGTTGTTGTTGTTTTTATATATTTATAAATTATAATTTAATAATTTCAATTTTTTAAAAAATTATTATTTTTAAATATAAGAAAAAGATGAAAATTTAGTCCACCACCCTTTATTTTTATTTTATTCAGCCAATCAACAAGTTAAAAGCTAAGGGCACCCTAACCCAACGAAAATAAATTAAATAATCATGCAGGGGAGCCACACAGGCCACAGGCCACAGCCACAGCAACCATCTTGTTCTGCTCTCGGACATTTGTCACCGACCCCCCTTATTTTTTACTTTATTTTTTCCTAATCCTAACTCCCTTATTTTTCATTTTTCTTATTTCATCCAAAATTATTTTTTAGGGTCTGTTTGGTTCAACGGAGGGGAGGGAAGTGGAGGAAATGTATTTTAATGAAATATGTGTTTAGTTCAAATGAGGGGAGAGGAGGGGAGGAGAGAGTTTTTAATTAGATATATATTTGGTTCAAGAAAGGAGGGAAGATATTTTAAAATTAATTTACTATTTTATCCTTATAGCCTTTTATAAATAAAATTAAAACAATATAAACTTATATTATCTTTAAATTAAACAAAGAATAAAATTAAAATTAAAATTAAAAGCTCTACATAATACGTGTTATTAAAAATAAAATTAAAACAAATATAAGAGAAGAGAATAAGAAGAATTGAATGGTGAAACAAATATAAGAGAGATTTGTAATTAGGACAATTTTAGATTTTAATGTATATGTAGAGATAATTTAGTCAATGTATTAAAAATTTTAATTGCTCACTTTCTCTCCCCTCCAAAACCCCCCATTTTTGGAGGGAAGCTAAAATTGACTTAGTAGAGATTTTGCTCCCCTCCCCTCCCCTCCAAAACCCCCAACCAAACACACTCTTAATAAAAACTAAAAATTATATTTTATATATATAAAGAAGAATGCCACTCTCTCTCACTGTTATCAATATATACCACTTGCCACTGTGTTTCTGTAATACTCCAATATTCCTTCACTTAAAAATTAATATTGTTAATTAATTTCACCTTAGATATTAATAATAACATGATAATTGACAATTGATAATTTTATTAATATTTTTTAATTCCCAAAAAATAAAAGAAAAATATAAACATGGTGTTGATGGTGTTTTTAGGCACTATGGTATTTAAAACAGCACGACAGGGGCAAAAGGGTAATTTCTCCTTGGTCAAGATCATTAATACCGACCCGACCACATGAGTGAGTGGCCGAGAACTTTATGATCTGATAACCGACCACTTTGGTTCGGATGACCGGGCAATTATCAGGTCGACAACAGCATTCTCAGTACAAAAGACTATTATGACCGACCACATGAAGATCGAGCATAGGGCAAGACATGTTCGGGAAAATAAGGCATTCTATCCATATGAGATAAGATAATAAGTTATCCTACTTTCATGGGGTAAACTAGTAAGTCAATGTCCTAGTATGATAAAGGAAGTAAATGTAGTTTTTGGCAAGGAATCCTTATGGAAAAATGGAATAGTTTTGACTAGGAATCCTTATGGAAAAATGAATAGTTTCAACTAAGAAATTCTTGTACAAATAGGAATATGATTTCTTCACCATTATAAATAGGAGGGTATAGTGAAGAGAAAGGGGAGAAGAACAAAAAGAGAGAGGAAGAGGAACAAGTTGAGAGCAAGTGAGAGTTGAGATCAGAATCACCAAGCTCTAAATTGTAAAACACAAAGAACGGTCTGAGAAGCGCATTTTGAATAATAAAAGTATCATCTTGTTTGTGCCCGTGGACGTAGGTCGGATCCAAATCCACCGAACCACGTTAAATCTCCTTGTTGATTGGTGTGTTTATCTGTTTTTTGCTAAGTTTGCCTTTGGTCCCCCATAACCAAACAAATTCACTATTGAAGGAGGATTTCCTCGGGAGTGATATTCCAATGTTGCCCTGAGACCAAAATCCACCGTCAACAGTTGGCGCCGTCTGTGGGGAACTGGACAAAAAACAACTCGTGTAGTAAGACAATGGCGGAAGGCGGAAACCACCAATCATCAGGAAACTCAGCCACAGATTGGATGGAGAAGATCGAGGAGAACCTAAGGAAAGAAAGGAAGAAAAATCAAACCCTGCTAAAAACCATAGTAGACCGGTTGGAAAAGATAGAAGGAGCACACGACAGGAAATTCGAGACCGGGACTAGCCGACGAAGGAACGAAATTGCAGAGGGAAAAAGAATTGTTGATACAAGTGAGGACGATGGACCTAGGAGGAGGGGGCCTTATGGGATAAAATCCATAGTTGTGGAAAAAGATTCACAAGCAGATGACACATGGGAAGAAGAAGAAGAGAGACTTTCGACAGATTCCTCTTATGATAGTCTCCGCTACACTAGAAGAGGAGGCACAGAGTACGACGAGACTGTTCGGGAGATCCCAAAGCGTGAGGAACACCGCACCCGTGGCAACAGACATGAAGAAGAGCGCAGAAGGCGACATGGCGGCCCAAACAGCGAGGTAAAATCTTGGTTAAAGAAAGAGATGGCCAAGTAGGGGTAAACCTCAAAACAGGTACAGGAGACGCCCGGGATGACAAAGAGGAATCCCCCCTCACAGAAGAAATAGAATCAGCAAAATTCCCGAAAAGGTTCAACATGCCGACCATGATGCCCTACAAAGGCCATATGTTTATTTCCGGCTCGGGTCTGCTCTTGTACCGCCGAGACCGATGTCTTTTTTCGGCTCGGGTCTGCTCTTGTACCGCCGAGACCGATGTCTTTTTCCGGCTCGGGTCTGCTCTTGTACCGCCGAGATTGATGTTTGTTTCAGCTCGGGGTCGGGGTACGTCCCACCGAGTCAGCCCTTCGGACTGGGGACGTAACATTCCCCCAGGTCCAAGTGCCTTTTTTAGCTCGGGGTCCCCCAGTCCAAGTGCCTTTTTCAGCTCGAGGTCGGGGTACGTCCCACCGAGTCAGCCCTTCGGACTGGGGACGTAACATTCCCCCAGGTCCAAGTGCCTTTTTCAGCTCGGGGTCGGGGTACGTCCCACCGAGTCAGCCCTTCGGACTGGGGACGTAACATTCCCCCAAGTCCAAGTGCCTTTCTCAGCTCGGGGTCGGGGTACGTCCCACCGAGTCAGCCCTTCGGACTGGGGACGTAACATTCCCCCAGGTCCAAGTGCCTTTTTCAGCTCGAGGTCGGGGTACGTCCCACCGAGTCAGCCCTTCGGACTGGGGACGTAACATTCCCCCAGGTCCAAGTGCCTTTTTCAGCTCGGGGTCGGGGTACGTCCCACCGAGTCAGCCCTTCGGACTGGGGACGTAACATTCCCCCAAGTCCAAGTGCCTTTCTCAGCTCGGGGTCGGGGTACGTCCCACCGAGTCAGCCCTTCGGACTGGGGACGTAACATTCCCCCAGGTCCAAGTGCCTTTTTCAGCTCGGGGTCGGGGTACGTCCCACCGAGTCAGCCCTTCGGACTGGGGACGTAACATTCCCCCAGGTCCAAGTGCCTTTCTCAGCTCGGGGTCGGGGTACGTCCCACCGAGTCAGCCCTTCGGACTGGGGATGTAACATTCCCCCAGGTCCAAGTGCCTTTTTCAGCTCGGGGTCGGGGTACGTCCCACCGAGTCAGCCCTTCGGACTGGGGACGTAACATTCCCCCAGGTCCAAGTGCCTTTTTCAGCTCGGGGTCGGGGTACGTCCCACCGAGTCAGCCCTTCGGACTGGGGACGTAACATTCCCCCAGGTCCAAGTGCCTTTTTCAGCTCGGGGTCCCCCAGGTCCAAGTGCATTTTTCAGCTCGGGGTCGGGGTACGTCCCACCGAGTCAGCCCTTCGGACTGGGGACGTAACATTCCCCCAGGTCCAAGTGCCTTTTTCAGCTCGGGGTCGGGGTACGTCCCACCGAGTCAGCCCTTCGAACTGGGGACGTAACATTCCCCCAGGTCCAAGTGCCTTTCTCAGCTCGGGGTCGGGGTACGTCCCACCGAGTCAGCCCTTCGGACTGGGGACGTAACATTCCCCCCGAACCAAGTATCTATCTTGGCTCGAGGTCCTCAGGGACATACTCGATGCATAGGGTCCGTGAGAAGCATAGCACGGGGATGGATGATACCCCTGTGGCGATTGCTTGCTCCAGTGTTACCGAACATAAGGAGGAATATACCCTTAATGTATCGAACACTCTTTGATCCTCACTTACCCGATGTAATGGATCCGTGGGAAAGCATAGCACGGGGGATGGTGATGCCCCCGGGACGATTGCTAGCTCCAGTGATGCCGGGCCTAAGGAGGAATGTGCCCTTAGTATCCCGGACACTCTTTGATCCATTCATCATCTCGGATCCGCGAGAGACGCAGCACGGGGATGCGTTGTGCCCCTGTAGCGTGTGCCTACTCCAGCGTGGTAAGGAGGAGCCCTCATACAATACACAGGCTCCCCAGTGAACCGACGTGTAGAGGATGTTCCCTTACCAATCAAACGCTCTTTTTGATCCGAATCCTGGTTCGCCGGGACACTGAATTGAAAGATTCAGAATTGTGTTTTGGAGGCCTCGGGCAGGACGCTGTTTTGAGGCATCCGTGCTTTTGTTTACATTTGTAAAAAGTTTTCTTTTGGGACAAGTGCCGAGTCACCCCCACCTTTTTGGTCTTATTTTTCAAAGTTTTGATTTTGTTTTTCGCTGGTCTGGCAAGGGGACGCCCGTGCCAGATTCGGTAGGGCTTCACAAGGTTGATTCAATTCCCTTTTGAGCAAGTCCCAAAGATTACCTGGCACAGGGCTGGATTCGTTCCGCCGAGGCCACTTGTTTATTCAGCTCGGCTGGATTCGTTCCGCCGAGGCCACTTGTTTATTCAGCTCGGGGCTGGATTCGTTCCGCCGAGGCCACTTGTTTATTCGGCTCGGGGCTGGATTCGTTCCGCCGAGGTCACTTGGTTTCTCTCAGCTCGGGGTCGGGTTACGTCCCACCGAGTCCGTCCATTTTGGTCTAGGGACGTAACATTCCCCCATGGCCAAGCGTTCATCTCAGCTCGGGGTCGGGTCATGTCCCACCGAGTCCGTCCTTTTGGCCTGGGGACGTAACATTCCCCCAGGGCCAAGTGTTCATCTCTGCTCGGGGTCGGGTTACGTCCCACCGAGTCTGTCCTTTTGGCCTGGGGACGTAACATTCCCCCAGGGCCAAGTGTTCATCTCTGCTCGGGGTCGGGTTATGTCCCACCGAGTCCGTCCTTTTGGTCTGGGGGCGTAACATTTCCCCCGGAGCCAAGTGTTCATTTCAGCTCGGGGTCGGGTTACGTCCCACCGAGTCGGTCGTCGTCAGCATAAGGCAAAGCATTGTCTCCACGGGTAGATATCGGGATCCTCGTTGACTGAGCACATGAGGGTGGCAGGAAGGACCAGATTTGCAGCCAAGGCATTTTTCTCTGCGATTCCTGGAGTGACCACCGATGAATTCATCGGCACACCATCTTTTTATAGTTCCCGGCATCAACTCGCAAACTCGTTGTTACCGAGAACTAGGGGACATATGTTGATGGTGTTTTTAGGCACTATGGTATTTAAGACAGCACGACAGGGGCAAAAGGGTAATTTCTCCTTGGTCAAGATCATTAATACCGACCCGACCACATGAGTGAGTGGCCGAGAACTTTATGATCTGATAACCGACCACTTTGGTTCGGATGACCGGTCAATTATCAGGTTGACAACAGCATTCTCAGTACAAAAGACTATTATGACCGACCACATGAAGATCGAGCATAGGGCAAGACATGTTCGGGAAAATAAGGCATTCTATCCATATGAGATAAGATAATAAGTTATCTTACTTTCATGGGGTAAACTAGTAAGTCAATGTCCTAGTATGATAAAGGAAGTAAATGTAGTTTTTGGCTAGGAATCCTTATGGAAAAATGGAATAGTTTTGACTAGGAATCCTTATGGGAAAGAGGAATAGTTTCAACTAGGAAATTCTTGTACAAATAGGAATATGATTTCTTCACCATTATAAATAGGAGGGTATAGTGAAGAGAAAGGGGAGAAGAACAAAAAGAGAGAGGAAGAGGAACAAGTTGAGAGCAAGTGAGAGTTGAGATCAGAATCACCAAGCTCTAAATTGTAAAACACAAAGAACGGTCTGAGAAGCGCATTTTGAATAATAAAAGTATCATCTTGTTTGTGCCCGTGGACGTAGGTCGGATCCAAATCCACCGAACCACGTTAAATCTCCTTGTTGATTGGTGTGTTTATCTGTTTTTTGCTAAGTTTGCCTTTGGTCCCCCATAACCAAACAAATTCACTATTGAAGGAGGATTTCCTCGGGAGTGATATTCCAATGTTGCCCTGAGACCAAAATCCACCGTCAACACATGGTAATTTATTATTTTTTATACCGTAACTATGATAATCTATAATTTTATTACAAATTTATTAATAATAAATATATTATAATATCGATATAATAATACATCAATTACTATGTCAATATGTTAGTATTTAAGGGTAAAATTGGAGAAGAGTCGATGAAAATATAATCGAATATTACAAAAAATTAGGGAGATTAGTGATAAATACTAATAAAGTAGTAGGAGGAAAATGCCAATCATCCTATAAAAAAACCACTCTCTTCTCTTGCAAAAAAAAAAAAAAAAAAAAAAAAAAAAATTACAAAAGGACAAAAGAAATAAATTAAAATTAAATAAATAAAAATCAAAACAACAAAATTTCTTTATTGGTATCTCTCTATTGCTTTGCTGCTCTCCTTGGACCCCTCTTTTTTTCTCTCTCTCGCTCTTCTCTCTAAAATCTCAAGAGCTGTCCTGTCTTAAACGAATTTGAGAACAGAACAGCCTCTGGTCTTCGGTTTCAGGTTCGATCTGTACGATGTCGTTTCGAAATTTTGATTCTCTTAATTTACTAACGTTATCCATTTCCATTTCTTGTTTGTTTCAGGGTTTGATGTTAATTGGGGTTTTGGGATTTATGGCTACGATATAGAATTTTTTGTCGATGATTGTTTTGGGTTTATCGGGGGGTTTTAAAAAAAAAAAAATGAAATTGGGTTTATTTGGATAATTTTATTTGTTGAGTTTTTGTTTTTGTTTCTATTACGAATTTATTTATCCTTTTAATCTGAATGATTCTTGTTGAGCTGGGTGTTCGATTTTTTGTTTACTTGATATTGTAGTAAAATTTACGATTGATTTTTGAGAGGTGGGGTTTTGGTTTTATGAATTAGAAATGATGAATTAATTTGATTGTTAGAAAATATATTGGGGATATCAGTTGAAGATGATAATGTTTTTCACATTTCTGTGTGTTTTATTTAATCTGGCTTTCAAGAATTTGAAAAGTTGGAATTATAACAGCATCCGGGTCAAGTTGTCATATTCTAAATAATTCATCAATGATTTTTATTCGGATAGGTCCTAATTGATGAAGAATTAAATATGCTAAATGCAATTTCCTTTCCTCTCTCTACTTTTTTTCAACAGCCAAACAGATAATTTCTATTTTGATTCTATTGTATGGGTTCAAAATTTGAGTCTCTTTTGTCGTATTGCGGGTTTTGGGTTTGTACGTTGTTAATTAATGTACTTTTGTGGCATTGGGTTTTTGGTTTTTTACAGTTGTTAATGTATGTGATGCTTTTTGTTATGTGAAGTGAGGTATAAGTGCTATCTTTGACATTTTTTTTCCGTTTTGGTGGGTCTAATAACTTAGACAGTGCAAGTGTGGGGGAAGGAGTTCTGGAGTGGGAAATGGCGGGTATTGCTAGCGAGGAGTCTGGAGTAGGAAGGCCTGTGGAGGGGATTTCGATTGGGCAGCATTGTCAATCAGGGGAAGCATTGGTGGAGTGGCGATCTTCCGAGCAGTTGGAAAATGGAACCCCGTCGACGTCCCCCCCGTACTGGGACACCGACGACGACGATGATGGCTGTATGGTTTTGCTCTCCTATATTGAGTTTCAATTACGAGTTTGTGTTCCTTGCTCTTCTAACTTGTGCTTTGATAATGAGTTTGTGTTTCATGGTTCTTATTGATTGTCACCTAATGGAAACTTTTGTTGTTATTGATGTTTAAAAGCTTGTAGGGAAGGAAAAAGTGATGTTCAAGGGACAGTGACTACAAACACAAAACAAAACAACTTGATAATTTATATGGCTTTCTGTTTTGGGCTTAAGATTTATTGATATATTCTGTTTATATGATCTAGGTTTCTTCCAAGGGTGGATACTGAGGGCTCATAAATTTAATTAATCCTTATTATATTCTCAGTGGATGGTTATAATTGGTTACAAGAGAGTATGTGCTACAGGTGGAGCTTCAAATGACTTAGAAACCTGCTGTTTATTGTTGCCTTGATTATTTTGACTATTTGATTTTGTTCCTGTGAATAATCTAAGACCTGCTATGTATGATAATGCAAAAACAATAAAACATTAAATTTAATCCTTATAGTGTGAGTTTTGAGAGCTTTTAGGATGATGTATTCTTTTGATTCTTGTTTGACGGGTTAGTTGTTTTTCCACTTAAATTACCATTATCTTGTTTCTTTTTAATCTTTATCTTATTGCTGGTGCCCTGCCTCTTTTCCAAAATGTAGAACAGTAAGGATACAGACTTTAATGTTTGGGGTTTATTGTGTTTTTGTGATATCTTAAACATGCTTCAAAATGTTCAAATTTTTATTCTCTGAGGGTATTTCTTTAAATTGTTCTTGTGATCCTCAAAAATTAATCTGTATATTTATGTATGAGATAAGCAGTTGATATAAAGGTGATGCTTAATTGAATCTAAATTTGCCTGTTTTCCATTCCATAGTCTGCCGTGGAAGTAAGACTAAGGTTATCTCATATGAATTATTATGTGCTGTTTTAGTGTTGATGTTTTATTTAGTTGTTTATCTCATCATGAAGAAGTCCTAGTTGATTCTTTTTATCTATGTTTTTAATCAATGTCAGTTCCGTGCCACTTCTCAAGATAAGATCACTTCTTTATAGGGCCTAAACCTTCTGAGTTATATGGAAAATACACATGGAAGATCGAGAAATTTTCACAGATTAGCAAACGAGAACTTCGTAGTAATGCATTTGAAGTTGGTGGCTACAAATGGTGCGAGGTTTTGAATAATGAATGGTTTCTCATGCATTATGTTTATTTTCTCAATTGCTATTGCTATTGTCCATATCTTTTTGTGTGTATTTGTTGTTTTTGGTTTTCCTCCTGCACACACTCACAAAAAGAACACAACTAAACACATTTGTATGTATGTACATACTTCAGAAGCTTGTTTCAATTTCAATTGCGATATGTTAAAAGTCAATTTTTGAGCCTAAACACATTTGTTTGTATGTATGTATGTACATACTTCAGAAGCTTGTTTCAATTTCATTTGCGAGATGTTAAAAGTCAATGTTTTGAGCTTCATATATTCTTAATTCGGTGCTGTTGGAGGGAGATCTCATGATATCATACATATGTCATGTTGTATGTAATATATTTAATCATCCATTAGGAATGATGAAAATTTCAAGTTTCAATAGTAAATTTCAGTTATATTTAGTTTATTTACCATTAAGTGTTCTAGTAGATTATTCCTTCCATCTTGCAAATGTTGTCTCATTTATGTTATAACCCTTTTACTATGGTGACAGGTACATTCTAATTTACCCACAAGGCTGTGATGTTTGCAATCATCTATCTTTGTTCCTCTGTGTTGCCAACCATGACAAACTCCTTCCAGGTTTGATATTATCTATGGGTTTCAAATTGTTTCAACCATATCTACAATGACTATTTTATTTATTTATTTTCTTCATTTCTTGTAATTTTTTTTCCTGTTTCTCAAACAGGTTGGAGTCATTTTGCTCAGTTTACAATAGCTGTTGTGAATAGAGATACAAAGAAATCCAAATATTCCGGTTGGTTGGTTGATAATTACTTCAGTTGATGCATTGGACTTCTTGATTATGAATGACTAACAAAATGTAAAATTGTGCAGATACTTTACATCGGTTTTGGAAGAAAGAGCATGACTGGGGCTGGAAAAAGTTTATGGAACTATCAAAAGTTTCTGATGGATTTAAAGATGGTGATACTCTCATTATAAAAGCTCAAGTTCAGGTCATCAGGTAAACATTGATTGTTGCTAGAAATTTTTTTCTCCAATGGTGTTTTGTCCAACAAGACTGCTCCAATAGTCCATCAAATGATTTTCCCTGCTTAGTTTATCCTTAATTTATCGCCATCAGTGACGTCTGATAAGTAGCGTTTCTGAGTAGTGATTCTTTGGTTTTGCAATTTGCTTTGTTTCTTCTTAAGAGTGTTTTTTTTTTATTGTATTCTATTTCAAAAAAAACTTTAATATTTTTCCTTTTGGATTGTAGGGAGAAAACAGAGCGCCCTTTTCGCTGCCTTGATTGTCAGTACAGGAGAGAACTTGTTAGGGTATATTTGACTAATGTAGAGCAAATATGTCGGCGTTTTGTGGAAGAAAGGCGAGGGAAACTTGGGAGGTTGATAGAAGACAAAGCTAGGTGGTCAAGGCAAGTATTATATTTTACCCTTTGTCAACTTAAACTGCTGATTATTCCTTTAAAATGCTTGATATAAGTGCTTTTGGAAGATAGAGCCGTGAAGTTTATTTTCTATTTATATATGTTTCTTCTGACAATGGATGATATTATACTGTGTATATTAATCTGTTTACTTAGTCTGCATATATTCATGCATCTAGTTACTCTTCTGATTGGCACTAATATAGAATCAATTGTGATGGTTGCAGCTTCTGTGCTTTCTGGTTGGGAATTGACCAAAATGACAGGTGTCGTATGTCTAGAGAGAAAACAGATGCAATTCTGAAAGTAGTTGTAAAACACTTTTTTATAGAGAAGGAAGTTACATCTACTCTGGTAATGGATTCCTTGTATAGTGGATTGAAAGCTCTTGAAGGGCAGTCTAAGTCCAAGAAAGAAAGGGCAAAGTTGTTAGATGCAGAAGACATGCCAGCTCCTATTGTTCACGTCGAGGATGATATGTTTGTCTTGGAGGACGATGTTCTGCTACTATTAGAGAGGGCTGCTTTGGAACCATTGCCACCGAAAGATGAGAAGGGTCCTCAGAATCGTACAAAGGTGAGATCTTATATGTTGAACTTCGCTTATTGTTCTACTTGGGTTATGCCTTCAGTTGACTAGTAGGAGGCAGTACTGTGCTTGGGTTGTCTGGTTCAGTTTAACCATTTTAATAGTTGCAATGAAGTTTAGCTTGCCTTCATAAGGTTCGTTCTTGGTTTCTTTTGTGTTTGTTTGAATGACTTCTTAGCAAATTGCAATTAGCTAATTTGCTGGAAATTTCATAAGTATAAACCAATGACATTGGTCATGCTATGTTGCATTCAAAGTTGGATTTCAGGTTGACCTCTTGCTTTAAGTTGTAGTTGTCAATGGTTGAGTTATGTTATTGTAGGTTTTTAGGTGGTGGAGGCATAGTTATTAAAGGCGCAAGGCGCATCAAGGCTCCGAGGTCCTCCTGGAGCCTGGGGCAAGGCGCAAAATGAGGCGCACGCCTAATTGAAGTGAGGCGCATGGCGCATCCCATATTTTTTTAACTTATATATTTATTTCTCAATTGAAATAATTCATATAATTTGTATTTAATAAATTTATAGTATAAGTGTCAACTCTGTAAGTAAAATTAACAATCATATCACATGGGTTCTTATTATTTCACGTTTTAGCTATTTTCATGGTTCTAAAAACCGCTAGGTGCTAGGCGTACGGTGGGGAGCGCCTAGCGCTTAGGCCTTCTAGGCGTCACCTAGACGGATGGGCTAGGTGGCGTAAGACGGTTTTATTTTTTAATCAAAATATTTTGATTAGAATTTAACAAATTGAAGTCATTTAGGTAAAAAGAAAACTTTTTACTTAATTATAGCCTACATCAATATTTTATCAATCAAGATCTCCCTAAATATAGAAACAATATATAACTAATTAATATGCTATCAATCAATTAAACTCTTAAACAAAGAAATTACTCTTTACTTAATCATAAATACATTATAAGGAAAGATTATATTATGCATATTTAGACATATTGACAAGGTTAGGGTTAGGGTTCGGATTTGAAGTTTTCGGTCGCCGTCAATGGCAGCTCTGATGGCTGCGTCGGCTTGTGAGCAACACACACCGCCATTAGCCGACGAACGCGCCACTCCGCCTTGCTCAGAAATGGCCGGCCAACACTCCCATGGCATCCACGCTCCAATATGAGCCACCGTTTGCCTTAGATCTATGTTTTTCCGAGTGGCTGTTGCCTAGCCCACCGATTTCCTGCAAATTGAAATGGTCAGGCACCGCCTAGCGCCTAGTTGGCTTCTAGTCGGCCTCCTAGGCCGTTTTTTAGAACATTGATGATTTTAATTTTTTTTTTAAAAAGATTCAATGAGGCGCACCTCCATCACGCCTCGCCAAATAAGCGCAATGAGGCTTTGCAGCAGCGCCTCAATGAGAAGCGCGCCTAGCGCACGCCTAGGCGTGCCTTTAATAACTATGGGTGGTGGTCTAGAATTGTGGTCATGGTGGGGTTAGCTGTTAAAGGCGGTAGGCGGGGCAAGGCGGTTTGGTAGTTCAAATTTGACACTTGCATTTGACCTCATGGTTTCTGCAAGAAAGCCACTTTGTTTGACTAGCCACCTAGGGGAACCGGAGAGGAGGGGTGGGGGGGGGGGGGGTTAAAAAATTATAGTTGGGGTCCATCCCACCACCTCGTTTAAAAAAAATTGATGCTTTAGTATATAGATTTGACGAGGAATTTCCTGGAAATGGGTGTTATGTTCTTGTATTATAACATCATCGTTATATCAACCTCATGCATGTATCTTCTTTATATGTTCTATCCAAATTCATAATTTTTTCACAATTTTTTCAGGCTTAGATTCTAATGTCTTTAAGTTAGGATCAACTGTTGTGACATTTATTTTTTGATTTATTTAATTAATATTTTTTGAATAGTTGAGATTACTTATAACATGCTAAATTTGCACTTTACTGGTTATAGTACTGTAGAGAAGAATAGTTGATTTAGGCAAAATCGGAGCTCGGGGGTGAGTGTCGTCTTCCGACGGGCGATCCATAAATAATATCGCGGAAAAAAAAAACTTAGCAGAGCACGGAATCAAGGGCTGGAGGAAGGCTGCGGCGGCGGAGCGGCGCTCGGCGAAGGTAGATCGGTGACCTCTGAGGGCAGTGGTGGTGGTGGTTTGTGGAAAAAGGTGCGGAAGTGGTGGTGGGTAAATCTAGGGTTCCGAGGGTATTTTGGGAAAAAAAAGTGAGATAGACACGCCAAAGGAGGAGACTGACGACGAAAGTGACACCAGCGGCTGACAAGTCGGAGGATGCCGGAGGTGTCGTCGGACGCGCGCCGGAACAGTGACGTCGGTGGTGGCAGTGGCAGTGGTATCACCGGGAAATAAAAAGAGACCCTAGGATCAACTCTCTGATACCATGTAGAGAAGAATAAGTTTTATATTTACTTGATGAAAAACTTTACAAGACATAGCTTTATATAGCTATAAGAGTACAATAAATTAGCTTTCCAACTAATTCTAACAATAAATACTAATTAGCTTCCCAACTAATTCCAACAACTAATTCCAACACCCAACTAATTCCAACAAGTACAATAATTTGATATAACATTAGTCACTAGTCTCTCTCACACATATATGGTCGGTAAATATGTATGTACAGTATTGAACTCTTAAATCATTTAATGCTTAGCAACCCATACCTATTTGTATGTAGGATGGAAACTCTGGGGAGGACTGTAACAAGGACTCAATTGAGCGTGATGAAAGGAGACTTACAGAACTGGGGCGTAGAACAGTGGAGATTTTTGTCCTTGCCCATATATTCAGGTAATATTTTTGATAGTTATGTGATTTGTATCATTTCGAGGCTCTAGCGTAATTGTAACATTTTACCTTGGTACCCATAGACGCCTAACTTTATCATCTTACATACAGCAACAAAATTGAAGTTGCCTATCAGGAAGCTGTTGCACTGAAGAGGCAAGAAGAGCTAATTCGTGAAGAGGAGGCAGCGTCGCTGGCTGAAAGTGAGCAGAAGGCTAAACGTGGAGCAACTGAAAAGGAGAAGAAATCAAAGAAAAAGCAGGTATGACATCCTATCTCCATTTGCTTTAAGATTGAAGCCTATAGAGCCCAATCTATCTCCCTGCATTTTGTCCCTAGAGCTATAGCGCAGGTGGTGAAATCATGAGAAAGCAGTTATAATATTTCGCAATTCCTACATTTTTAGGGGTACTGGAAATTTTTCTATCATTGAACTTGTTTGTTAAAAATTATTATTTGGAAATTTGGAACAGAAGATAGATTTTTATGAGGTGGTTATCACCATCATTATCTATTTTTCGGCCGTCTCACCCGCTTTCCAACAAATGATTTACTGATGTTTTTTTATTTTCTATTGTAAAGCTAGCTACTTTCATTCTCAACAGTTAAATTTATTTATTCCTGCATTTTTTGGCTGTTTTGTTTGTTCCTGCTTTTTGTATTTGTTTATATTTTTATGTAGTTCTGCAATCTTGTGAAAAAAAGTCAATTTCTCACTATCTTATAATTTCCTAGATTTCACATGAATTGCTTGGTTTTCTTTTTGGAATGCTGATATATTTTATCTTCTTGTATATCATAGGCTAAACAAAAACGGAACAATCGCAAAGGGAAAGAAAAAAAGAGGGAGGAAAGGTCCAATGTGGCTCTCTCAGACAGGCTTGAAGATGAAAACGTGAGTGATGAGAATGAGAAAAAAGAATGCATTGTCGAGGATGACCAACCTGTGCCTGAAAAGCCTGATATTCTGGAAGATGTTTCTGATGTTTCTGATTCAGTGGATGGTGTTGCAGAAGTACTGCAGCCTGATTCAGAGGACAGAGATACTAGCCCTGTCAATTGGGACACTGATGCATCTGAAGCCATTCCTCCCACAGAAACCAGTAGTAGTGGAGTTTGTAGCCTATCTTCTGTACCTAATGGAATGACTGATAAACGGAGCCCATCTGTAATGGATGATAGTTCCTCCACGTGTTCCACCGACTCGGTCCCATCAGTGGTAATGAATGGGCCCTATAAACGGAATTCCACCAACTACCAAAATAAAATGTCGCCCAGCAGGTAAACATATAGCCTACATTTATATATTTATTTTTCGTACTGGAAGAGAATATCCCTTATTCAATTGATTTGGCTTGTATGATTTGTAGGGGCAATAACGAGCGGGGGAAGGCCACATATAGTGGGAGTGTTTGGGCAACCGAAACAGATGATCAGCCTTCTAGGCCTGTTACAGATGCAGGGGAACACAGTGATGTCACTGAAAGCAGTAAGGCTGGTGAATCCGAGTCTGAGGCTGTTTCTTCCTTGCAGGATCAGGCAAAATTGCTTGAACAGAATGTTGTTAAGGTTGGTTACTATAGTTCTTCACTCAAAATCTCAGATAGTTTTGTAGGTGAGATTTATAAAGCATTTAGTAGGAATCAAAGCATCTCAGATAGTTTTGTATTTCAACATGTTGCCTGTGCAGGACAATACTTGTTTTGTATCTTTTCATTTCCCTTTTTTTGGGGGAGAATGTGTATAATTTAGTTTTTGACTTGATGGTTATTTCCATAAATTTATGTGAAGCTTTTATTTTTTGTATTGTTTTTTTTTTTTTGTTTCATAGGAAGAAGTTTCATCAGCGCAACAGAAACAGAGCATGAAAGGCCCGGTTGATACAGAAAGACCTACAGCTGTACCATTCTCCCCAAGAAGCTCTCCTAGTAATCTGCAGTCTACTGTACAATTGAAGTCGGTGCCCAAGAGCTTTGCTACTGCAGATCATGTTCCTCGTATGGACGGATCTCCAAATGAACAACAGCATACTGATCCAGTTGCTGCATTGTGCACTTCATCCCCAGCTGCGGGCGTGTGCAAATCTGAAATCCAGAAGGCTGCAGCTTCAAAACAGACTGAAAAACCTATGGAACCACAAGTGCCTAATGTGTCGAGGCCCTCTAGTGCTCCGCTTGTCCCTGGGCCTAGGCCGACTGCTCCTGTTGTTTCAATGGTGCATACAGCCCCCCTACTTGCCCGCTCAGTTAGTGCAGTTGGCCGGTTAGGTCCTGACCTCTCACCCTCTACCCATAGTTATGTTCCTCAGTCCTATAGAAATGCTCAAATGGGAAATCCTGTTGGTTCAAGTTCATCTGGTGTAACTTATCACAACTCTTCAAGTTTGGGAATAAGCCCATCACCGGCTTATTCACAACAGCAAGCCTTGGTATCTGCACCTATGTTTTTAGCCCCGAGCTCTGAAAGGATTAACCAAAATTCAGTCCAGTCAGCCTTTCCTTTTGGCATGGTAACTCAGGATGTTGTCCAGAGTAGGCACCAGTGGATGCAGAGTTCTCAAAGGGATACCAGTAGAATCATGCATTGTGATCCTTCTTCCAAGGCCAGTGACATTCAGAACCTTGACATATACCAGCCTGTCTCAAGTGGATCCCGTGAGCACTTCTCCAATGAGTTTCCTGCCTGTGCATCTGGACGTCAACCCCAAGGTGTTTTGGTGGATGAGTTCCCGCACCTTGATATCATCAATGACTTGCTTGATGACGAACATGGTGTTGGGATGGCTGCTGGGGCGAGCACGGTTCTGCAGTCACATGGCAATGTGCCGCACATGCTAAATAGGCAGTTTTCTTTTCCTTGTGATGTGAGCATGTCAAGTGACATGGGGTCCTCAGCTGGCTCATGTAGGTTTGATCCAACAGGGAGTTACCATGACGATGGATTCCAGCGGGGGTATAGCTCTTCTGGTGGCCATTTTGACTCCGTAAGGGAATTTATTCCTCAAGCTACTGCTCTGTCCTATTCGAATGGGCAGATTGATGGGATGGTTCCGACCATGTGGACAATGGCTGGTTCAGATCTATCTTTGCTGGGTATCAGAAATGCAGAGGGCGAGGGTTACCCATATTTCCACCCAGAGTATTCAAATTTGGGTTGTGGGGCTAATGGCTATGCAGTGTTCCGACCTTCAAATGGACATTAGAGGAAGAAGCAATGGCGGCAATGGCCCTCAAATTAGAGGGTTGTCTTTCTGGTGGTAATAATGTATTCGAGGAAATTGTTGAGGTATTAGATTTGGAGTGGGGATGTAATCTTTCCATAAGAAAATGTTTATGTAAAGAGAGTTTCTGGTTTTGTTGCATTCAGCCATTTTAGTTCTTTTCTTGGAAATGAGGCTTTCATTTACTTTTATACTGGTTTTACTTTTTTAGTGGTTGAAGGGAGCATGATGAATGTGACCCACATTTTGCTATGTCTAATGGTATGCATATCAGTCAGCTCCCAGGGCAAAAGATCGTTTTCTGTTTTGGAACTTGTACGTGCCTTGACCAAATGACCAGTGGGATGTTTTCAAGATTTAAATATTTTACATTTAAGTTACAATAGAATAACTTTTATCATTGCGTTAAAGTTTATTTTTTAAATTATATTAATATATATACTGTTTTGGAAAGTCCAACGAAACCAATAAGAATCACAGTACTGTTGCAAAATATGTTTTTTTTTTTAAAGGAATTATTTTTTGAATATGACTTGGGATTATATAGGCTTATTTTTATAAATATAGCACGCAAGTGTACGTATCGCTCAAGTAATACAGTGACAAAAAGTTGGATATCGTACTCACATGAACTTAATATTTCTCTTATTAATACCAAGATTAACCTACTTAACTTAAACTAACTATTGGTTAAGAAAGAGTTTTGATTAATCACTGAAAAGATAAATAAAGACAAATAATAAACTTCGGGAAAACCTTATAAGATAGAAGAACTTAGGGTTGTAATTTTACCTAAGCATGCACACAATAAGTTCAGACAGTTTTAATTCAATTGAGTTGTTACTTATTATTAACCTATAACGCTAAATTATTCACAAGCCTCTTTCGATGATCAGGTAAAAATATTCAGAATAAATCAATTAACTATATGTCTGTGTTAATTAATTTAAACCAAAGTCATTAAGGTCAGGATCTAATCTTGGCTACATATGCCCTTTAGGCATATGTCTATCCTGCAGGGAAATCTATTCAACGAATAAATTACAAGTTATTATTCTCACGGCTAACCCAAATTCTCTATGTCAAGTTTTTAAGGATTTACCAATAATATTCTATTGTTGGCCTGACAAATAAAATAAGTATCAAAGTACAGAGAATAATAAATAATCAATAACAATCCCATAAGAATAAATATATGCAAATAATTAATTAAATATACTTGAGATCCATTACAACCCTAAATTTAATGATTAGATACTTATAATATTCAATAAAAATAAGCTAATCATTAATACAAGTCAAATAACGCAAAAAAAAAAATTAATAAAGCTAGAGAGAAAATGGAAGAAAGAAACTCTAGTTTGCAGTCTTCAAACTCCAACTCCGGTTGATATACTCGTTCTTACCTTGCTCTAAGCGTTATTCTATGCTCTTGGAGACTCCAAAATATGTTATGAGGCTTCATTTTAGATTTTGGGACAAAGTGATGCCTATATAGGAGGTCCAGGAAGTGTTTCCTTGTTAAAAATCAGATTTAAGGTGAAACTATGACTGATTTTCCGTGTGGCGACGCGCAAAACCCAGTGTTGCGACGCCCCAAGCTTTGCTGTGCAAATGACAAAATTTTCTCGCTGCCTAAATTTGTTTAATGCACGTGTCTCGACGTTCGGCTAGTGTCGGGACGTGCATTTTGACTCTGAATTTTTCCCGAATTGCTCAGTATATTGTCGTTTTTATCTTATCGTTTTTATCTCTAGTTAATTCTATTGAGTCGTGATATGATTTTTACCTGTAACAACACATCAAAAACATATCAAAGCTCATAAAAAACTCGATATCACCTACAAAATATTAAGATAGAAGGGCGAAAAATATACGGATATTAACTGAAGCCAATAATAATTCATATTTATAAACATGTGTATTTGTACAATCTTTATCACATGACAAGGACTAGGTAAAAAAGACTTATCTATAAGTGATCATGGTGATAAGAAAAGTATCTAAGATCAATTTGTAAGGATCCAGCTACATGCTTGTAATGCATGCACCACCATTGCTACCATCCAAGGCAACTTTAGGTGGGATTGAAAATGGTGGTGCAACTTTTGACAATGAAGCAAACTTCCAAACTAACTTTAGGTGGATCATCATTCCTTTGTTGACATTTGAGCCTTGTATTTGGCTATAAATTGAGAGCTCATTGAGAGGTCAAAGTACCCAAAAAAATTTAAGCTTCAAGAGATAAAGCTTAGAGAGTGTGTGTGTAACTGAGGTTTTTTGTAAAGAGTTTAAACACCTTGTAAAGTTCTATTCTTGTAGTAATATATTCGATTTTTTCTCAAAACACTATATAGTGATCAGAGAATCATAACAAGTGGTATCGGTAGCTTTGGTTATACATTGAGGGTCGTAAAATCGAAGAACATAACTCAGTTCAGAAAATTTGGGTTTCAGAAAAATTGTCAAAAATTAATTTTGAGCATACCATCAGCTAGTTCACGTTGAGACGAGCACTGTGGTATTTTCTGGTGATCGAACGAAGGCCCACGGACGCCGCAGGCTCTTGCAGGCTGATCAGCGTGATCACACACGTATAACGCAAGCGTACGTATCGTTCAAGTATTATAAAAATATCGATCCCACGAGGACTTAATTTCTACTGTTGTTATTAATTATTGATTATATTTATTTACAGGTATCTAATTAAAAGGAGAAGAGAATGATTGCTTGATTGGTTGGTTGAATGTGGATTTGCTTAAATAAATAAATAAATAAAAACATAAAAGAAAATACTAAGGAAAATAAACAAAAGACACAAACATCTAGGATTATGACTCCACACAATATTATTATAATGTTGAATTGATTTTCTTATACATGTGAAATAAATTAGTCTGTTAACCTGGAACACGAAGATATGCAAACGCCTCTGTCGATGGTCAGATGCAAACACCCAAATAACCCAATTAATCATATGTCTATGTTAACAAAGTTACCTGAGTCCATTAAGTTCAAGTTCCAATTGCGGCTACCCCCGCCCGACAGGTATATGTCTATCCTGTAAGGAAGTCTATTAAGGGTTATCTATCCTTAAGGGAGATCGTGGGCTATTGAGTCTAAGGCTGAAACTTAAAATCCCTTCGTCAAGTTCATTTTAAGTTTACCAAATCAATCTTATTAATGGCCAGTTAACAAGAAGCATTAAGCTTAAGATCCAATAAACAAACTAAAGAATTACCCATAATATAATTAAATCAATTATTAAGCATGTTAATATTGTGTTTCATCACTTCCCTACAATAAAAATAAAATATTGGGGGTTAGGGGATCCACCTTTAGAAATCTCACTTTATTATAATATGAAGATTGTCAGTGTTACCCAATTTAGTTGAACCGGCCATAAATGCGATGTTATTATTTTTCCATAAACCGACCATATAGGCGGTGCCACATTATGTTACATAAATAAAACCAGCTATTAAGGCGGAATCAACTTTTAATCCATTAAATTACAATTTCCATATTATAATATAAGTGAGATTAATCTACCTTTACTATTTCTAATTTAGAAATCTCCCTTATTATAATATATAAATCTGCGTGATAATTACCAACCGACCATATATGCGGTATCCTGATTAAGTCAGATTTAATTAATTCCAACCGACCATAAAGGCGGTATCCAATTTAGTCAGGTTAAAATGAATTTAATTAAGTCCAACCGACCAATAAGGCGGTATCCAATTAAGTCAGGTTTTAAAATAATTTATATATTATAATTTCGGGAGATTAATCTAAATTATAATAATAAAAAGCTTCACCCTTCCCCAGCAGTAAATTAACTACTGAACATAAAAGAAATGAAAAGTAAATAAACTAATACCATTACTGAAAATAAAAGTGTATAATTAAAAGTACTGAAAGTAAATAAATAAAAATGCTTAATTTAAATTACAAAAACTTAAACAAACAAGATACAATCTTTAGTCCTCTATTAGGAACTCTATGAAGGTATGGATTTTTGAAATGAAATCGGCCTGAATTTATAGGCAAGTCCTGATTCCACGCGTCGCGATGCGTACAACATTACGCGTCGCTACGCGCCGTTGATTTTGGACGCGTGGTACGGGCTTCGCGGAGATGGTGACACGTGGCGTCGATTGTGTCAGCAGCTGAGTTATTGGCTCGGCATCGTGATGCATAAAGCTTTGCGTGTCACGACGCTGACGTCATCATGACGCAAGTAATGAGGTGTTTCAATGATGAGTGTCGGTAGCATGTGATGATGACACGTGTTCGGCGCACGTTAGCGCGATTTCTGCGATGTTGACACGTGGCCGGCGCATGTTAGCAAGTCTTCTGTGATGTTGACACATGTCTGGCACAAGTTAGTGGTTCATGATAGCAGTTAGCGCATTTTAGCACGGTACATTTTAGCAAACGACGCATTTTAGCAGGAAAATTACATTTTTGCCCTTTTTGTCTGTTTTTCGCTGTTTTGGCCCCGAATTGATTCCAGAGAGTCCTGTTATTTTATTTATCTACAAAATAACATAAAACACATTAAAATATTCACAAAACTCAAGAAACTATGCAAAATATTAAGTCAAAGGAGTGAGAAATAATGATCTATTTACCACTCATCACACGCGCCAGCGAATGAAGCCCACACACAGTTTGCGCCTCATGCCGCCAGACCAAGGTTGAAGATGCTGACATGTCATCCACGTCAGCACATGTCAGCGCATAGTCAGCGCCGAATCATTCGCCACATCAGCATCACGTCGTCTGCCATGTCAACAGCCGGTCCAGTCAGCAGCCATGTCACTTGCCACGTTAGCATATATGGTAAATTTCATTGAGCCCCATGAAGTATCTGAAATTTATATTTTAGCCCCATAAATTTTTAGAAATTTACAAATCAGTCCTCGAGTCGGATTTGGACCAACGAATGTGTCTAATCCACCATTTTCGGTCGTTCCGGACGCAACGATGACCTCCAATTTGTGAAAATCAGTCTGATTTTATCCTATTTTCATTTTAAACTGTAAAATTAAAATGGAAATGGAAGATTCTTCTTCTGGTGCGATGATCAAGGTGATAACAACCAATTACTCCCTCTGGATGCCTCGGATGATAGATTATTTACACTACAAAGATCTATTCGATATGATCGAGGTGAAGGGAGTGAGACCAAATTCTGTCAAAGCGAGTGACTGGAATAAACTCAACAACATAACTCTGGGTCAAATTAGGCAGTGGATCGGCCACAGTGTCTTTCACCATGTAACGCATGATACAGATGCTTATGAAATATGGATAAAATTGGAAGGCATGTTCCAGGCCAAGACAGCTCGAAATAAAGCCCTGTTAATAAGGCGGTTGGTGAATTTGATGCTACATAGTGGAACTTCCGTTGCAGAACACACCATTGAGTTCCAGAGCCTGGTGAATCAACTGGCTGCAGTAGATATTTAGTTGGGAGTTGAAGTACAAGCCCTCCTACTACTTAGTTCTCTTCCTGATAGCTGAGAGACATTGGTGGTTACTCTCAGTAATTCGGCTCCAGAAGGAAAACTTACCGTGCCTATGGTAAAAAATGCCATGTCGAATGAAGAGTCCAGAAGAAAAGATGTTGGCTCAGAACAGACAGAAACCTTCATCACAAAGACTCAAATAAGACATCAAGAAAGAGAAATAAGGGGGAGGCAGAAGCATAACCATAAGTAGATCCTCAGATGGAAGGAAGCCTACCTATAAGTGCTACAATTGTGTCATAGAAGGCCACTTAAAGAAGAATTGTCGGAAACTACAACAAGAGCAGAGCCAAGGCAATCACCAGCCGAAGAATAATGAAGAAGAGACACTAGTTGTTGTCCAAGCAGATGTAGCTATATGCTCCATCCAGGAAGAAACATGCATTCACAACGCAACCCAAGATATTGAGTGGGTGGTAGATACTGCAGCATCCTACCATGTCACTCCTCACTGAGATTTCTTCACAAACTACAAAGCATGAGACTTTGGTTCAGTGAAGATGGGAAATATCAGTTCCTCTGGAATAGTAGGAATGGGTGATATTCAGTTGCGGAAAAATATCGGGTGTACATTAACCTTGAAGGATGTCCTGCATGTTCCAGAACTTTGGCTGAATGTACTTTCAAGAATAGCCCTTGACAAACAGGACTATGACAATCACTTCAGAAATGGCACATGGAGAATGAAAAAAAGTGCCATGGTTGTCGCCCGAGGACATGCTTGCGACACACTATACAAGACTCATGTGAAGATTTTTACAGACAGCCTCAATGTAGCTGAAAAAAAAACATTCTTAAAATCTGTGGAATCAAAGACTCGGTCACATGAGTTAGAATGGGTTTTCTACCCTGAACAAGAAGTAGCTTACCAAGGATGCTACACTAGGTCCTTGCAACCACTACTTGTTTGGTAAGCAACACAGAGTCTCATTTAAATTCTCTTCTACGAGAAGATCAGAGTTGCTTAGTCTGGTGCACTCTGATGGTTGTGGTCCATTGGAGGTTGATTCACTGGGTGGTAACAAGTATTTTCTAACTTTCATTGATGATGCTTTTCGGAAAATCTGGGTGTATTTCCTCAAGACAAATGATCGGGTCATATATCAGTTTAAGTTGTTCCACACATGGTAGAACGTGAAAGAGGGAAGAAGCTGAAATGCCTCCGCACAGACAATAGAGGCGAGTAAAGTTCCAGGGAGTTCGATGCCTACTACAGGATACACAACATTCAACATGAGAGAACTGTTCCATGCACCACACATCATAATGGTGTATCTGAAAAAATGAACCTCACGATTATGGAGAAAGTCAAAAGAATGATCAGTATGGCTAAGCTGCCAAAGCCATTCTGGGGATAAACTGTTCACACTGCCTGCTAACTGTTCAATAGATCACCATATGCACCGTTGAATTCTAAGAATCCGGAGAAAATATGGTCTGGTAAGAATCTCTCTTACTCGCACTTAGAATATTCGACTTTTTAGCCGTTACACATTGATAAGTGCATGAAAATGTACTTTGAACATCGCTAATTCGGTTTGATTATCATGTGTTTAATATTAATTATAGTTTATTTTGTGCTTTGTTATTATGAAGCAATATAATATGGATATTGAAGCAATTGTACGTGTTTCGGGACCGTACGGATGTATCAGAAGCACATATAAACGAGCAGAAACGCAGGAATCATTATCTTGCAAGACTGGCCATGCGTCCGGATGCACAATGGCCACGCATCGCGACACGAAAACGTTTTCCAGGGTTTTTGCTTAGTTCATTTTTTATGCAAATAAGGCCTCCGAGACTTCTCTATATAAACACAAGCTCGTCCAAAACCCTAGGAGAGGAGAAAAGAGGAGAAAAAGAGAGAAGAAACACACAACAAAGAGTCACAAACACAATTTTGAGAGAGAAGAACAAAGAAGATTCAACCCTGACAGTATATCTCTCCGATTTATCAAGCCTATGTCTTTCTTCTACATGGAGAACTAATCTCATAGGCAAAGCTAAGGATGAACTCTTGTAATTGATTTCTTATATTCAAGATATTGATTCCTAAATACTCTTTAATATTTAATACAATTGATGCTTTGTTATTCTTTATTATCTTATGATAATATGAATCCAGAGATTGTGTTTTACCAACTTGCATATAGGAATAGTCATGCTTCTTCTATATGTGATTGGGGAACCCAGTTGTGACTGGTAAAGTTATTTTATGAGTTGATCTTCTGCTGCGGTATTCCCTGTGGGTATATTGTCGATGTTAGATAGGTCATAACGATAACTTTGTGTGTTGTTAACATAGAGAAAGTAAATCATCGATTACCTTAGAATTTAATGTGTTTTAAATTGAATATCTTCCGATTGTTGGCTTGGGATGTGAAACCTTCAATTGAGTAATAAAATGCATAAATAACTGAATATATGAAGTTGATATAAGAGGGATTCCCGACGTATTGCTGCCTTTCTCTATTGATAACTTTTAAGTATTTTCCATAGTTTTTATTTCATATTACCAACTCAATCATTATCTTTCCATTAAGTTATTGCTAACTTTTTTATTTAAGTAAATTAGTTCCTTGTAACCATCTCTCTGAGAAATCGACACCCCAACAATACTGCGATAACCGCGAGTACTTTTTGGGCATAATCAAATTTTGGCTCTGTTTCCGGGTAGACGATTTACAAGCAAAAGGAGCAGGTTTGCTTGGTCAACAACAAAAGCGGTAACTTCGTTCCATTTTTTTTTATTATTTACTTATTTATTTTATTTTATTTCAATTTCAGTTTTAGTTTAGTTTTGATTATTAGTTTATTTTTTAATTATTTATTTATTTCATTAATTTTATTTCAGTTTTAATTTTATTTTTGATTTTATTTATTTACTTATTTATTTTTAGTTTATTCCTTTATTTCTGTCATTGTTTTACTCGTGTTTAATTGCATGCCTAGACGTAGGGATATGTTTGGTAGATTTGTCAGGATTGAAGAGGAAAACTCAGACTTAGAAAGTCTGTTTGATAATATTTTTACCACACCATCTACATCTAGCACACACAGCATGAGTGAGTACGCGAGAACACCCATGAAGACTCTTGAAAAGTACCTCTATCCCACTCGCACAGCTACACCATCATGCATCATGTTTCCTCCTAATGCACCACATATAGATTTTAAACCTGAAATGATACATTATCTCCCAACCTTTCATGATTTGGAGAACGAGAACCCTTATGTGCACATTAGAGAGTTTGAAGAGGTTGTAGCAACCTTCCATGACCGGTTTGGGACCACTAACACAATTAGACTTAAGTTCTTTCCATTTGCCTTTAAGGATAGAGCTAAAAACTGGTTTTATTCTTTGAGACCTCGGTCAATAGGATCATGGGGCGAGATGGCACAAAAATTCGTTAAAAAATACTTCCCACACCATAAAACGAATACCCTGAAAAGATAAATCTCTACCTTCTCCTAGAAAGACAGTGAAACCCTTTATCAAACTTGGGAGAGGTTTAAAGAGTTGTTAGCTAGTTGTCCTCACCACATATATGAGAGTTGGCGCATAGTGAGCTATTTTATGTTGGTCTAACTCCTAGAGAGTGCCAATTTGTTGAGACAATGTGCAATGGTGAGTTCATCTGAAAGGACCTTGATGAGGCTTTATAGTACTTAAATGACCTAGCTGAGAAATCTCACACATGGACTGGACCTAATGCCATGGATAACACTGATATGACACACTCCACTCCTTCTAGCAGGGGCATACACTGTTAGTGTTCCTAGAACATGCCAAGGATCTAATAACCATGAAAACATGTTCATAAATTCAAAATAAGTTGCGGAATTACTTACATTGAATGGATTTGAGCTTTTAAAATTTTGAGAAGAAGATCCAAGATCCAAGATGCTTCCTTGTTGATTCCAAGCTTGAGTTGAAGATCTCAAAGATCCTTCCTTTGTTGATTCCAAGCTTTTGAAGTGTTTCCCTATCACCTTAGTTGATTCCATGAAGTGCTAGCTCCTTTGAAATTGCAACAAAATCAAAGAGAGGGAGAGGAAGAAGCTCACGCCCATGGAGAGGTTATTAGGGTTTCCATCTTGTTCAAAATGTGTTTTGTGTGATGCATACACAAAAGAGAGAGAGAGAAGGTTTTTGGTAAAATCCCTTTTTACCCTTTTCACCTAAACAAGGTGGTTGGGTAAATGGTTTTGCCAAAACCATTCCAAGGTGGTTGGAAAGTGGATGGTATGGCATAAATGCCAACCACTCTCCCAACTACCACATTTAAAGTGGGCCCCACATTTGAATTCAAAATTCAAATGTCTCTACGAACATTTGCCACGGCTCGGATCCGTTTAATCCGATTAAACGAATTCTGATCGCTAAATAATTAAATCTAGTTTAATTAAATAACGATGCCTCGCAAATATATTACGAATTTCGTCTACGAATTAATTCTAAATTAATTCGTTCGTTCATATTAAAGTCCGACTTTAATTTCGTAATGAAATCCAATTCATATTAATATATCCGATATATTAATTTTAGCCCATACGAATAAATTAAATAGAAAAATCAAATTTAACTATTAAATTTATTCTACCGATTAATTCCAAATCAATCGCGTTCTCTCTCTTCCGAACACATTTAATCCCAGATTAAATAATACCTCAATTAATCCCAGATTAATTTTCTCCATCTTAATTAATCCCAGATTAATTCTCTCTCTTAATTAATCCCAGATTAATTCTAATTTAAATCAACTGTCATCGGTGAATCTTTGGGAAGCGACCCAAGAGATCCCTGGATATGTTGGCAGTAAATACGGTCATCGGATTATCCGAATACGTGCGTACCTCGTACCACGTGCTTACCGATTTACAAGACATGGTTGGCTTCTAGCAAAGCACCGTGCCTACCCAATTCTCCAGAAATATTCTTACTGGAATATATAATCTATATCAGGCGTAGTATACGTAGTATTGTGTATTGCGATCCAGTATCAGATTGTCACGTGCTAGGCCTGGGGCTGGAATGTGTCTGCCCCGTACGAAGCACATGTCGGATGTCTGGTAACTAGTCTCTATTATCGGATATACACGACCTAGTCATAATATCCCAATGACTGCAGTACTTAAGAGCACTAGTTCCGTATCCTTCGTGACATCATCTCCACTATGACTGGAGTGATACTTCCGTCTTGACATCACACCCAATACACTACGATTCTCGATATACCCAGCAGAGGCGTACACAGAACCTGTTAAAGCCCTGGACGACCAAAACTAAAGCATACCGATTGTCGCAAGTATTAGCGATGCAAGTCTCAGGTTAAGACCAAATACACCTACCCTGATTTCGGACTTCCATAGACACATAGTCATACCACCAATGGAATTCCGAGGGGTCTATCCAGAGCGAAGCTTTTTCCGTACCATCGGTAAAACACAACCTCCTATTACACTTGCATGAGTATCCTATACCCAAATATATGAGAACTATGCCGTTATGATCTCACATAACACGCACAAGTGTAATACTAGTCTATTCCGCATTATCGATGTCCAGTCTCGATAATACTATGACTAGGGATATTTAATGATTAATCCTTCGTGGACTGATATTGTCTCATATCATCTCAATCCAGGAACTATCATAAGGACCTCATATCATTTATACATCTAGGTGATCTAATCACTTAAGAGTGCAATCTCATTGTCACATAGTTAATTTGTACAACAACACCATGATCTGTACAAATAGTGACGCTATGGGTCATAATTGTCCAACAATCTCCCACTTGGCCTATAGCGTGTCACTCAAGTGTGTTACACCCGAACTATGTACGGTTCGCTCAAACTGCTGAGGAAAGGCTTTCGTCAGCGGATTTGTATGATTATCGTCTGATGTAATTTATTCGATCATCACATCGCCACGATGTATGATCCGAACGAATCAGATGAATAGTCGAAGTATATATCTGGATCGTTGATGAGACCATTAATTCTTTAGTCTGCGCTGTAGCCTAGCACAGCTGCTAACAGAACTATATCTAATCTAATTAGATTTGTTAATGACCCAGATGGCTTCTATTGCTGCCTCAGCCGCAGCAATGACCCGCATTTGTTGTTTATTCGGTAACAGTATCTTGCTTGGAAGATTTCCAGCTCACTGTTCCGTTATTCAAACTGTATTGTACCGTTGTTTTTATCGGTTAGAAAACTTACAGTAGTGATCCCAGTCACTTCAAGTTCTCCTTCTCCATAGATTAAGACATCATCCTTAGTTCTCTAAGATACTAACGGATGTTCTTAATATCAATCCAGTGACTATCACTTGGATTGACCTGTTTGTGAATCCATATGCTCAAAGCATATGAGACACCAGGTTGCGTATATTTTTCAATGTACGAGTTCTCAGAGATTGTTAACAACTTTAAATCTATCCCAGTAGATCTTTATTCCTAGAATAAAGGTTGTTTCTCCCAAGAATTCTACGGAGAATTTTCATGAAAGCCAAGCTTTCACCGATCGTAATATGGGAATATCATTTCCAAGAAATGACATATCATCATTAATTAGAACATCATTGTCAGTGCGCTCCCACTAACCTCCTTATATACACAAGAATCATTTCGTTTTAAATTAAGTCATAAACTATTATGATTACATCGAAACGATAATTCCAAGAACCTAATGCTTGCTTCAATCCAAACATGGATCGAATAACCTGCAAACCTTGTTTGCTAGTTTTGATACGACAAAACCGTCAGGATGTTGTAACATCCTCCAAAAGGTTTCCTTTTAGGAAAGCGATTTTCCCGTTCAGCTACCATATTTCATAAATGAAACATGCAGCATCAGCAGCATTATCCAAATGGATTTAACGTGGCAACATATAAAGATTTCGTTGTAATCAACACAATGTTGATAACGATACCTTTTCGCTACAAGCCTAGCTTAGTACATTGGTATGTTTCCTTCCATGTATGTCTTCCTTGAAGACTTATATAGTACCAATAGGCACAATGCCTTGTGGTAAAACAACTAGTGTCCAAACGTAGTTGTTATACATGGAATCCATTTCGGACTCATGGCACTTTGCCATAATAGGGAGTCGATACCTTGTATCACTTCCTCATACGTAGTCAGTTCGTATTCCTCATAAGATTGACATCTTTATGAGGTGAGATCAGAAACCCATAACCCAGGTTATTTTCTGACTCTCTCCGACCTACGCGGTTCTTGTGTATTCGAAGATTACTGGTACAGTTTCATCCTTGATGAACTGTTTGTGTTCCATTAAGGACTTGGTGCCTTGAACAGTATAACTCCGATTTTTCATCGAGTTTTACTATCCTCAAACTTACCACTGCATATCGGTATTCCTCTTAGGAAAACCGCATGGTGAGCAACAATTACATTGTTCTCTAGTGAGTTGTATAAGTACTATACTTTGGTTTCCTTAGGATAACCAATTACATTAGGCACTTATCCAATTTGGGTTCTAGTTTGGTATCATCCAAACGTATGCCTAGCATTCCCAAATCATCAGGAGTGAGAAAGCCCAGTTTCTTTCCTGTTTATATGTAATATGAAATCTGTCAAACAAGATTTTTATGGAACCTTATTCAAAATAAGTATTGCACTGTTAATTCTTATCCCTTTGAAGGAAAAATGGTAGCTCAGAGCGACTCATGATTAACCTTATCATGTCCAACAAAATTCGGTTTCTCCGTTCGGACACACCGTCAAACTGACGTGTTTCGGGAGGAGTCCTCATTGAAAGAATACTATACTCTTTCAAGTATATGAGAAAACTTAATACTTAAGTATTTCATCATGCTCAAACCGTGATGTTTTAATACTTTATGCCGATCTGTTCGTCTATTTCGTGTCGAAACTCCAAAAGTTTCGATTTGTGTTCTTCAAAAAAAAAACACAACCATAACGCGATTGCCACATCCGTAAAGGTCACGAAATATTCATATCCACCTCTAGCCTAGCTAGACATGGGCCCACTTACGTCACTATGAACAAGGGCTAATAGATCGGTGGAACTTACACTTTTACCAAGTAAAGGTGTTTTAGTGTTTTAGGTACTTTACCTAATAAACTAGATTCGTAGACATCATTTGAATGGAATCAAATCCGTCCTAGTATCCACTCTTCAAAAGTGTGGATATACGAGTCTTGTTTAATGTGTCCCAGACAGCACTACCCACAAATAAGTCTCATCTGATCAAATCAGTTTGAGCTACTTGTTGTCATGTTATATGTTGAGATTTATTTATATTCAAAATATAAAATACTGTATTCACATCTAATATGTTTATCTCAACATCATCTTTATATAAATAAAACACTTTAGTGTTCTAGAATATAAAGGTATACTCGCAACGAGTTATACTCGATATAGAGATAATATTTTAGTCAAACTAGTTACATTATAACAGTTTCCTAATTTAAGTACACACCCAAAATGGTAGTTCCTAAACTTAGGTATCTACGGTTGAAACAGCGACTTTCGTCCCGTTTCGATTTGCAGATTAATCTCAATTGAAGTCAGTATCCTGCTCATAGCAGATTCTGCACATCAATGTATATTTATGTATCACACTAAGTATCTAAAATCCAATTTTAATACTAGTAGTGAACATATTTATGACAAACATATTTGAAGTCAGACCTTGTCCTGTCTTCTATTCCTTCATGTCTGCTTTGTCCATACGGCAGTCATGCTTCAATGACCCATTGCCACAAGTTAGGCAGACATCTTGGGATATGTCCTTTATCTTCCTAGAAGATTATAATGATTTTGCCTTTGCCCTTTTCATATTCCAGAAGCCTTTGGCCAAGCCTTGGCCTTCTAGAATATCGAAGTAGGTGCGCCTTGCGCTACTTGCCTTATTGCAACTTTGACTTTGGTCTCCTTGAGAATAGTCATTAACTCTCCAAGAGTTGTTTATTGCAATTCAATACTTCTAAGATCTAAGAATAGATCTATGAAGATCCTTCAATTTCATTATCATACTTTAAGGATCTAATCCTTAGTTCTGATTAGGAAATTAAGGAGTCTTTATGGCAAGCATAATGGATTAAACATTAAAGTTATCATCACATGAATCTTCCAAAGATCATGCTCTACTATTTGCTTAACTCCGGGCGTAGGCCTAAGATGTTATTTTATCAAATAAAGTAACTTCTTAGTTTCAGGACTATCCTGAAATTTATTCCCAATTTGAAAATTAAAGTCGTCTAAACACATTTTCTCTAGGATAATGTTTCAAACACTAATCTTTCAATTTAATCTTGATTCTAATAGTCCAACTATTTAATCAACGATTTCAGGTACAATCTAATGTAATGATTACTATAGTCTAACTATATAACTTATTACAATTTTATTGGTTAAAATCAAATATATATTGATTACTATAATCCAATTATATAATCATTATAAATGATTGGTAAAATCCAAATATATTGATTACTATAATCCAATTATATAATCAACTATAATTGAAGGGTAAAATTCAAATATATATTGATTACTATAATCCAATATATAATAAACTATAAATGAAGTAGTTTGAATACAGTCTAACTGTTAAATTAAAACAACTATTAAATATTAGTCCAACTAACATTTATTTATTTGACGAATGATATTTGATTGAGCGCGTATGGCAAGTATCTAAACGAATATTGCAAATTTAATTCTTGCCTCCCACTATTTTTCGGCGAGCCTCTAACCCTCTATTGAGTACTCGGGAAACCTAGTTTCCTAGTGGGCTAGGATCCCGTTAAATAACACACAATCTTGACTTTGGCCAACAAATTGTATGATACTTAACTAGGTAGATCTCTAAGATCAATTGGATCTCATCCAATTCCTAGATCCAGTAGGTGGACATCCAAGTCCGAAACATATATCTTATATATGCCAATATATCAAATATATTACCTAACCTTTTTCCTCTGAATCAACTAAGCCTTGGCTTTGGCACAACAAACTTAATGATCCCAGTTAAGCGGAACCCATTGACATGGAAAGCTTCGTAATCAATGTCGATGGACAAGAAGTGATCTTGACTTTGGCCAACAAATCACGACTTGGACAAGACACCGATATGGAACAAAACTCTCATGATTCAAACACATCCGCAATTGACAAAAGTCTTGACTTTGGCCAACAAACCAATGCCAACTTTGGATCTTGAGTGAGTAAGAATCACTCAACGGAAGGAAAAACGCTTAATATGTTTTTGAGGGTTTTTCGCGTGCAAATTGGCAACCAATTTATTATCTTTGTTAAGGTCTCATCATCATACACCCTTAAACATGCATTCTAAATACATAATAAGCGCGTATAAATAAATAAATTAATAATGATATACGGATGGATATGTCACAAATTGTGCCTAGAAAAAAATCACTCATTTTCCTCTCCCCGGCTAGAACTATTCTAACTTCTACCCAATTACTAAATACAATAAAGAAACCTCATTTACATTGAGGGGGATAGGTCAGAAGAGAAATACAATGAGAAAGGAGATAAAAGGCTGGACACGTAGGTCCAATTTAATAAATTCTAAACTTATTACAACAATTTCGAAAACTGCCATTGCCCTTCTAATATCCATCAGCTATACATTATTCATACAACACATTCATGTATTCATACAAATCACGTTATTCAATCAATCTAATCCAATTAATTAATCTTTGAATTAATGACCATATAATGTTCATACAACGATTTGATTTGCGTGAGTCAAACTCGTTTAAGAATAAATACTCAAAGTAAGTATTCTTGAATTATATTGAACTACAACTTTAAATCCAATTTATTTGTATTCAATACTAATTCCAATTTAATTCCAAATTAAATATTTACACTTACTTATAAGCCTTAAAGACTTGGATTCCAAATCCAATCTTATGGGTCTCAAAGGCCCAATAACATCCAATGTCATTTCAATTAAAGTCCAATGGGCTTTTAATTGATTCTTAAGGCATGGGCTTTGGCCATAATGGATAAAACCCAAAATGCCAAGCCCAATAGGAATCACCCATATTGCCAACAAATCAATTTAGGCCCATTAGGCCCAATTAAATTCTTTAAAGGGCCAAGTGATGTATTTGGACTTTATGGAATTGGTTTTGGGCCAATTGGATCCAATCCAAAAGTCCAAAACCAAACTTAGTCAAACCAAGCCCATTAAGCCCAAATACACACTTTTAGCCCAATTCATAATTAAAAGCTTATTAACATAATTATAATATTCCAAATATCACAATTACTTTAATTAAAGTGTAGTTAGACCATGATTAATTAATTAAACTCAATATTCCAAATACCAATTAACTTAATTAATCATGCTTAATCCATCAATTCATGCTTAACACAAATTGAAGCCAAAACACATCATTCCATGCTCAACATAAATTGAATCCTAAATTCATCATTTCATGCTCAACATGCTCTTTGATTTAACATAAATACTATTGACTTTGATTCTAATCCAATCAAACCAACAATCAACATTTAAACATGCATTTAAACACATCATTTCATGTTACAAAAATCAAAAAACTGCCCAGTTCACAGCAGTAGCATTCGGCCTCACTAAAAAAATTTTAATTTTTGATTCTTTTGATTTGTTTCAAATCTAATCATGCATAACTCTAAGTTATCATATTCTAAGCATGCTCAAAGCATCAATTTGAAAGAATCATGCTCAAAACATAAAAGCCCCAAATTTTAGTCTCATGAACCCTAAAATTTTCATGCTTAAAATTGGCTCTGATACCATTGTTAGTGTTCCTAGAACATGCCAAGGATCTAATAAGCATGAAAACATGTTCATAAATTCAAAATAAGTTGCGGAATTACTTAAGAATGGATTTGAGCTTTTAAAATTTTGAGAAGAAGATCCAAGATCCAAGATGCTTCCTTTGTTGATTCCAAGCTTTGAGTTGAAGATCTCCAAGATCCTTCCTTTGTTGATTCCAAGCTTTTGAAGTTGTTTCCCTATCACCTTAGTTGATTCCATGAAGTGCTAGCTCCTTTGAAATTGCAACAAAATCAAAGAGAGGGAGAGGAAGAAGCTCACGCCCGTGGAGAGGTTATTAGGGTTTCCATCTTGTTCAAAATGTGTTTTGTGTGATGCATACACAAAAGAGAGAGAGAGAAGGTTTTTGGTAAAATCCCTTTTACCCTTTTCACCTAAACAAGGTGGTTGGGTAAATGGTTTTGCCAAAACCATTCCAAGGAGGTTGGAAAGTGGATGGTATGGCATAAATGCCAACCACTCTCCCAACTACCACATTTAAAGTGGGCCCCACATTTGAATTCAAAATTCAAATGTCTCTACGAACATTTGCCGCGGCTCGGATTCGTTTAATCCGATTAAACGAATTCTCATCGCTAAATAATTAAATCTAGTTTAATTAAATAACGATGCCTCGCAAATATATTACGAATGTCGTCTACGAATTAATTCTAAATTAATTCGTTCGTTCATATTAAAGTCCGACTTTAATTCGTAATGAAATCCAATTCATATTAATATATCCGATATATTAATTTTAGCCCATACGAATAAATTAAATAGAAAAATCAAATTTAACTATTAAATTTATTCTACCGATTAATTCCAAATTAATCGCGTTCTCTCTCTTCCGAACACATTTAATCCCAGATTAAATAATACCTCAATTAATCCCAGATTAATTTTCTCCATCTTAATTAATCCCAGATTAATTCTCTCTCTTAATTAATCCCAGATTAATTCTAATTTAAATCAACTGTCATCGGTGAATCTTTGGGAAGCGACCCAAGAGATCCCTGGATATGTTGGCAGTAAATACGGTCATCGGATTATCCGAATACGTGCGTACCTCGTACCACGTGCTTACCGATTTACAAGACATGGTTGGCTTCTAGCAAAGCACCGTGCCTACCCAATTCTCCAGAAATATTCTTACTGGAATATATAATCTATATCAGGCGTAGTATACGTAGTATTGCGTATTGCGATCCAGTATCGGATTGTCACGTGCTAGGCCTGGGGCTGGAATGTGTCTGCCCCGTACGAAGCACATGTCGGATGTCTGGTAACTAGTCTCTATTATCGGATATACATGACCTAGTCATAATATCCCGATGACTGAGTACTTAAGAGCATAGTTCCGTATCCTTCGTGACATCATCTCCACTATGACTGGAGTGATACTTCCGTCTTGACATCACACCCAATACACTACGATTCTCGATATACCCAGCAGAGGCGTACACAGAACCTGTTAAAGCCCTGGACGACCAAAACTAAAGCATACCGATTGTCGCAAGTATTAGCGATGCAAGTCTCAGGTTAAGACTAAATACACCTACCCTGATTTCGGAATTCCATAGACACATAGTCATACCACCAATAGAATTCTGAGGGGTCTATCCAGAGCGAAGCTATTTTCCGTACCATCGGTAAAACACAACCTCCTATTACACTTGCATGAGCATCCTATACCCAAATATATGAGAACTATGCCGTTATGATCTCATATAACACGCACAAGTGTAATACTAGTCTATTCCGCATTATCGATGTCCAGTCTCGATAATACTATGACTAGGGATATTTAATGATTAATCCTTCGTGGACTGATATTGTCTCATATCATCTCAATCTAGGAACTAATCATAAGGACCTCATATCATTTATACATCTAGGTGATCTAATCACAAATGATAAGAGTGCAATCTCATTGTCACATAGTTAATTTGTACAACAACACCATGATCTGTACAAATAGTGACGCTATGGGTCATAATTGTCCAACATACACCACTTTATGGAAGATGATATTCTTAAGGCATAAGTTGAGCTATTAACTAGTGAGATATGAGCTTTAAAATCCAAGATAGCAAGACTATGCATGCCGTAGCCCACTTAGAACCTCAAGGGGTATGTTTTATATGCAAGGGGATTGATCATCTAGCCCAAGAGTGTCCTATATATGGTGAGATGAGGGAGACATATGAGGAACAATGTAACAACTTAGGGATGTACAAGAAGCCACACACACCTTATTTAGATACTTACAATCCCAGTTGGCGAAACCATCCCAATTTTAGTTGGAAACGGGAGTCCCAACAGCCTACTCAAGCACCACAAACTAGAGGTTACGGTACTCCCCAGTATCACACACATGTCATTCCTAGGAATTCTTTAGAGGATGTTATGCAAGCATTTATAGAGGCCCAGAGCAAAACTAATCATAGGTTTGAGTCGTTGATAGTTCAGGTAGTTGAAGACAATAAAGAGATTAAAAGTCAAGTCTCCAAGTTGACTAATGTTCTGAGTGTGCAAGAACAAGGAAAATTCCTATCTCAGACTCAACCAAATCCACAAGGGCAACACATGGCACAGGCTGATCATGAGGCATCCAATATAAAAAGTGTCAATGCCATAATCCCTAGGAGTGGTAAAGAGGTAGGGATGCAGGACACCTCAACACTATAGGTGACCACAAAGATAAGAGTGAAAATACTCCTCAAGAAGATCAAGTGACACATTTCCTAGTTAGAGTGACTTTTCCTCAAGCTCTTAAGCCTAATACGAGAGTTACATACCCAAATGGTGAGATCCTAGAACATTTAAAGCAGGTAAAAATTAACCTTCCTATGTTATATGTGATAAAATAAGTTCCCACATATGTGAAGGTTTTGAAGGATCTATGCACCATTAAAAGAAGGCATCAGGTGAAGAAGACTGCATTTTTGACAGAGCAAGCAAGTGCAGTAATTGAGCAGAGGACTCCACCAAAATACAAAGATCCAGACTGTCCCACTATTACTTGCCACATTTACACATTTGAGTTCGGTCAAGCTTTATTAGATTTAGGTGCTAGTGTTAATCTCATGCCATACTCTATCTATAAGCAGCTAAGATTTGGAGAGATTAAACCTACATTTGTGGTTTTACAGTTAGCTGATCACTCTACCAGAACACCACAGGGAGTAGTTGGGGATGTTTTACTGCAAATTGATAAATTCTACTACTCTGTTGATTTTCTGATTTTAGATACGCAGTCTATGGTTGACACTAAGTCAAAAATTCCTCTTATCTTAGGTAGACCTTCTCTTGCTACAGCTAATGCACTTATCAATTGTACGAACGGTCTCATGAAGCTATCATTTGGGAATATGACACTAGAGGTGAACATTTTTCATGTTGAGAAACAACCACGGGATGATGATGAGTGCCACTACACATACCTGCTAGACACAGTCCTACCAGAAACAGCTTCTTTACAACATGAATCAAACCCTTCCAAACTAAACCTGATCCCAAAGAACCGTAAAATGAGGAAAATGAGAGTTAGTGCTCACTTGAAGATGATACTTGGGAATTTAAAAAGGAGGTTGAACCAATTTGGTCATATGTGCAGCCTCAAATTTCAACCATTAGTAGATCATGGGGGATCCATAGATAAAATGTTGTAGGTAGACAAAAATTCATTTTCATGCCTCAATCACCAGTGTCTACCGAAGAAGAAAGTACATGGGACTACTTGGTCCGCTACATGGAAGCCACCATGACAACTTGGGTGGTTACGTCTGGCTGAAGATGTTAAACTTAGCGCTAATGGGGAGGCAACCCTTGCATCTGCATTTATTTTACTTTGTTTTATTTTATCTTACTTATTTTATTTTCTTTACTTTAGTTGTATTTTATTGTGTGCTAATTGCCTGTTTATTATTTGCATGAGTATTTATGCAGGTGTTAGCGCAACCTACACAGCTCATACTGCCAAAGTCCACCAGCAGGAGCCTGATCAACTTCATGCGTGGTAGTGTTGTTCCTTAACTTTTTCTTTATATTTATCTTACATTAAGGACAATGCAAGTTTTAAGTGTGGGGTTGTATGCATGTAGTGATAATACTTGTTATAAAAAAAATTAATTTGTTTGTTTTTTAGTCCTTAATAGTAAAGCATAAGTCCAATGATGAATATTGTTTTCTTTAGGATGAAATCTTAAAAATGATAAGTTCTTTAATGTATTTTTATCTGATGTTTTGAGTAGTTGATCTAGGTTAGACTTGTAAGCACTTAACTATAGGTTTTTAGCAGTAAGAACCTAGGTAGTTGACAAAGTGACTAGTTAAAAAAATTGCATGTGGATGAATGACCGTTTGATTAGATGTCTATCCTGATTTGCCAGTGTTATGATGTGTGGTATGGTTAAAAATAAAAAGAAAAAAATTCTCAAAAGAAAGAAATTAAACCACCTATAACCGATAAGCGTGAAGCTACCCATGGGCGAGTGTTAGGACCATCTTGAGGAGAAATGCTACCTTAAAGGGAAGATGTGTTGAAAAAAGGAGAATAAAGAAAAAAATCATACCATACTGAGCACATAAAGGAAATTACAGTGCATAATTGAGATATCTAGGTTGGTTTGACCCATCGGATCCCAATTTTTAAACAAAATCACTGAGTTGGCTTACCTAGGAATTAAGCTGTGAATGAACATTTACACACACACACACTGTGAGTCTGGCTTAGATGATTTATTCAAGGACTTGGATTTGAGTTGCGTTGAGTACTTTGAAAGTTCTCTGATTCTATTACTAAGCATTTGTTGAGGATAAAATATGTGTAACTATTGGGACTATTTTATTTTGTTATTTTTGCATGATTGTATATTTTGAATGACGTTTGTGGGTGTTGTCACTGTAAGCCCTCATGAGACTATAACTCGTCCACTAGGGCCACCTAAGGGTTTAAAAGCTTGTTGCATGCGCTAAATGCAATCGTGATCCCTACGAAAATGGCTTAGATAATTTTTATTTATTTTTAATTTAGTTTAGTTCTTAATTTCTTTTTGCGTTTGAATTGCTAGGGACTAGCAATAAGCTGGTTGTGGGTTGTGATAAGTACATGAAAATGTACTTTGAACACCGCTAATTCGGTTGATTATCATGTGTTTAATCTTAATTATAGTTTATTTTGTGCTTTTTTATTAGGAAGCCATAGAATATAAATATTGGAGCAATTGTACGTGTTTCGGGAGCTTACGGATGTATCAGAAGCACGCATGAAATGAGTAGAAACAAAGGAATCATTATCCTGCAAGCCCAGCCACGCGTCGCGACACGCAATGGCCACGCATCGCGACACGACAACATTTTTCAGGGTTTTTGCTTAGTTCATTTTTTACGCAAATAAGGCCTCCGAGACTTCTCTATATAAACCCAAGCTCGTCCAAAACCCTAGGAGATGAGAAAAGATGAGAAAAAGAGAGAAGAAACAAACAACAAAGAGCCACAAACATAATTTTGAGAGAGAGGAAAGAAGAAGATTCAACCCGACGAGATGTCTCTCCGATTTATCAAGCTTATGTCTCTCTTCTACATGGAGAACTAATTTCCTAGGCAAAGTTAAGGATGAACTCTTGTAATTGATTTCTTATATTCATGATATTGATTCCTAAATACTCTTTAATATTTAATACAATCGATGTTTTGTTATTCTTTATTATCTTATGATTATATGAATCCAGATATTGTGTTTTACCAACTTACATATATGAATAGTCATGCTTCTTCTATGTGTGATTGGGGAACCCAGTTGTGACTAGTAAAGTTATTTTATGAGTTGATCTTCTGCTGCAGTATTGCCTGTGGGTATATTGTCGATGTTAGATAGGTCATAACGATAACTTTGTGTGCTGTTAACATAGAGAAAGTAAATCATCGATTACCTTAGAATTTAATGTATTTTGAATTGAATATCTTCCGATTGTTGATTTGGGATGTGAAACCTTCAATTGAGTAATAAAATGAATAAATAACTGAATATAGAAAGTTGATATAAGAGGGATTCCCGACGCATTGCTGCCTTTCTCTATTGATAACTCATAAGTATTTTCCATATTTTTTATTTCATATTACCAACTCAATCATTATCTTTCCATTAAGTTATTGCTAACATTTTTGTTTAAGTAAATTAGTTCCTTGTAACCATCTCTCTGAGGAATCAACACCCCAACAATACTGCGATAACCGCGAGTACTTTTTGGGCGTAATCACACATGTATCCAAGGAGCTTAGGTAGAAGCTCGATGTAAGGACAACTTCATGTATATTCATAGGCTATGGAGATGAAGAATTTGGATACATACTATGAGATCTGAGGGAAAATATGGTCATCAGAAGCCAGGATGTAGAGTTTCTTGAAGACCGGACAATTGAAGACATTGAAAAGCCCAAGATGTCTTCCAATTCCAGTGCCGATAGAAATCCAGACCCAACACCGACGCATTGACCACAGATAAGGTGCACGATGAAATTCCATAAGCAGAATTAGAGAAGGAAAATGAGGATATCGAGTAGGGGGAGACACAACCCGATCCATCAGAAGCTACAAAAGAGAGTGCTGGGCAGGGGGAGCCGCAACCTGCTCCACTAGAAGCTACTAGATCATTTACAGAGTTGGATGATGAAAAACCTTCTGAAATCAGTGGACCTCAGACAAGAAGATCTGAGGGAGGCAGGATTCCATCAACTACATATCCAGAATCCAAATAAATTATAAGGGTGGGCATCGGATCGGATCGAATCCGATCCGATCCGATTCGATTATCAAATCCTATCGAATTGAGTTGGTCCGGTTCGACGGATTTCGGATCGGATCAGATAAAATCCGATCCGCTCGAATTTTTTTTTATTTAATATGCAAAACGACGTAGTTACATATTAAATAAAAAAAATTTGAATTATTTCAGATCGGATTTTATCCGATCCGATCCGATCCGCTCATTTTTTTGACTCAAAACCAGATTATGTGTACCGAATTCGGATCGGATCCGACCAATCCGATCCGAAATCATCATATTTCGGATCAGATTGGTCCGATCCGATCCAAATTCAAATCGGATCGAACCAAGATCGGATCGGATCGAGTTCGATAACATGATCCGGTCCGAACGAATCAAACATTTCAGGGCATTTCGGATCGGATCGGATTCGGATTCGGTTCGATCCGATCCGAATCCGATAATGCCCAGGGCTAATAAATTATGCTTACTGATGAGGGGGAGCCAAAGAGTTTTTCACAAGGCGAGAAGGCATTGATGAACAAATGGGTGAAGAGACATGACATCAGAACTGTGCAGAGACACAGAAGAAGAGTACTTTGTAGAGATACAGTGAAATGTACTATGCAGAGACATAGCAGGAAAGTACTGTGCAGAGACTCAGGGAAGTGTGCTGTGCAGAGACACATATGACATGTCAACAAAGGTGGTCAATCAAAGCTAAAGTTGTGCAGAGACATAACCATGATATATGTCAGATGAAGATCATTTCGGATGCAGCTGGATGGGGAGAATTGTAAGGATACAACTATATGCTTGTAATGCATGCACCACCATTGCTAGCATCTGAGGCAACTTTAGGTGGGATTGAAAATGGTGGTGTAATTTTGACAATGAAGCAAACTTCCAAACTAACTTTAGGTGGATCATTATTCCTTTGTTGACATTTGAGCCTTGTATTTGGCTATATATTGAGAGTTCATTGAAAGCTCAAAGCACCCCAAAAACATTAAGCTTCAAGAGAGAAAACTTAGAAAGTGTGTGTAAGTGAGGTTTTTTGTAAAGAGTTTAAACACCGTTTAAAGTTCTATTCTTGTTGTAATAGATTCGGTTTTTCTTCAAAATACTCTATAGTTATCAGAGAATCACAACACAATTGATATAGTTAGTGGAGTAAAAAAGATCGGCCTCAATATAAGAGGAGATGATAAAATCAAAAATTTAAGTATGAACAATAGATCCGTGTGCCTCTATAATTTTTATATACAAATTCACCTTTGAAATTTTACTCATCACTTTGATAAATTTTTAGATATCGTTATGTTTTAGTAGCAAAATAAACTTTTTGATTTGCGAGTTATTGTATTTTATTTCGAAATAAAATCTAAATCCCTCGATCACTTAAGAATTCCTTTTTATTATTATTATTATTATTATTATTATTATTATTATTATTTGTTGACGGATGATTTTCGTCCCATGGGCAGTTTCGAGATAACCTTCCCGAGACAACCCTCCCTCAACCTTGAATTTGTTTGGTTATGAGGAGACCAAAGGCAAATGTAGTAAAAAGCAGAGAAAATACAAAGATCGACAATATAATTTTAACGTGGTTCGGCGGAGCAAGTCCAGCCTACGTCCACGGGCACAAAATGGGATGTTACTTTTATTACCAAAACCAGCTCGACCGACCTGTTTTGCTTACGGTGTTTTAAAGAACTCTTTGGGTTTATATAGTGCTCCAAAGACAAAAAAATTAATTAAGAATCTGATGTGGGATAAAAGCTAATTTAATCTTAGCCATTGGATCTTAATTTGGTGGTTTAATAAGATTATAAAACCCTATTAAGAGTTTGGGCCGAATTGGAGTTCAAAACAAATAATATTTTTTTTTACTATTAACATTACTAATCATATGAATAGTAATTTTTTTTATTCCTATTCCCAAAGTGCCCCCATCGTCATTCACCAATCCCTAAGCCACTATGGAACCTCATAAATGATATGTTCAATAACTAAACACATTGAACCATTTATGAACAATTCCTACATCAATTATATATGATGTTATATTTGTACTGTGCACTATTAACCATTGATTTCGACTTTTTGTGTGTGACCTTTTGGGTTCACCTCAAGTTGGATATGAAATGAATCGTGATAATTTAATCGAACATAAATTATCCTCCGATCAGATGGTCGTTCGATTTCAATGACCAAGGTTAACATCTAGCAACATGCCAATGTCCCCAAATTAGAAGGAAATATATATATATACCCATTTTGTATGCGATTTACATATGATACGGTCTCTCGCCTCACTGTATCCCCACCTGTTGACCTAGGGTACGGAAAGTGTCTACCCATATGGTCAAAGGTATGATGTTGATAGTGTCATGAATCGTGCTAACCCAATAATCTCACATGATTCTTCCGCTGTGGCCACAGTCTCAAGCACCGATCACACATATCAACCCGCGAACTGAAATACTACTCTTATAAGAAAATATTATCCGAGAGAGTGGCGATTCTCCGTTGTATCTTTACAAACTTCATGTGTTTCAACAAATGACCCAATCATACCTTTATTACCGGATCTTTTGAACCGGGGAAGGAGAATGTCAAAGTTATTTGATCCACACATAAGATTGTAAGGACCTCAAGTCTAAGGACTAGTCATATAATCGATACATGAAAGTTCTCACAGACACAAGGGATAAACACTCCATATGAAAACTTTCGGCGGTCAGTTTGATGGACACGAGCAACTCATGCATCCATGTGATACACCAAGAGGACGGATCTCCGCTAGTAGCCTATGAGATCGGCTACCCCACTTAAGGGCGAATCATATCATCATGCTAGTCTCTCCGCTTTGTGAACGCCCAAATTATTCACAAAACTATGACTATGAACATTTAAGAGTAATGATTCACATAAGGCGTAGAAGCCATCGTCTTATTACTCCAAGGGCTTTATTACAGTGTTGATGATTCATATAAGTTATGTAAGACACGTATAATAAAGATTGCCATTTTATTAATTAATGAAAATATTACAAATACATGTACATATAGCCCATCCATAAGTTGGGTATAGCGCATATCCCTAACAATATCCCACTTGCACTATAGCCAACTAGTATGAATCTGGACACCATACTCTCGGGTGTGCCTATCATACTTTTGTTGAGTCAGCCTTTTAGCCAGAGAATCTGCAAGATTATCTTCTGTGGGTATTTTCTCTATAATAACTTCTTTTCTCTCAACAATCTCCCTGATGAGATGAAATCGCCTGAGTACATGCTTGGATTTCTGGTGGGACCTTGGTTCATTTGATTGAGAAATGGTGCCTGTGTTGTCACAGTACATCGTGACGCCATTCTTGATCGCGGGAAACACTTCCATCTCCGTCATGAACTTATTTATCCAGACTGCTTCTTTAGCATCAGATGCTGCAATATACTCGGCTTCAATGGTGGAGTCCACTATAGTTGACTGCTTTGAGCTTTTCCAACTGACAACACCGCCATTCAAAGTAAACAGATATCCTGTTTGCGATCTTCTGTCATCCCTATAGGTCTGAAAGCTCGCATCACAGTAACCAATGACTTTCATCTCAGAACAATCTCCGTATGTCAAAAACACATCCTTAGTTCTTCTCATATTCTTGAGGATTGTTTTGACAGCTGCCCAGTGTTGCTCATCAGGATTTGCCTGATACCTGCTCGTTATGTTAAGAGCATAAGAGACATAAGGTCTTGTATATAGCATGGCGTACATGATCGATCCTATTGCTAAAGAATAATGGATCCTACTCATACGCTTTCTATCTGAAGGAGTATGTGGACATTGCTCCTTAGATAATTTGATTCCATGACAAGTAGGTAAATTACCTCTTTTGGAATCTTCCATTTTGAATCTTTTCAAAACTTTATCTATGTATGTAGATTGAGAAAGTCCTAACAACCTCTTAGATCTTAATGCCGAGGATGTAGGCTGCTTCTCCCAAATCTTTCATGGAGAAATTCTAAGATAACCATTGCTTGGTGGCTTGCATCATGGGAATATAATTCCCGATGATTAATATGTCATCGACATATAATACAAGAAATACAACAGCACTCCCACTACTTTTCCTGTAAACAGAAGGCTCGTCTACATTTTTGATGAAGTCAAATTCTTTGATTGTCTCATCAAATCATATATTCCAACTTCTGGAGGCTTGCTTGAGTCCATAAATGGGTCGTTTAAGCTTGCATACTTTATTATGATCATCCTTAGATGCAAACCCCTCAGGTTGTGTCATATAGACTTCCTCTACGAGGTTCCCATTAAGGAAAGCTATTTTTACATCCATCTGCAAAATCTCATAATCAAAGTGTGCAGCTAGTGCCAGTAAAATTCGAATGGACTTTATCATTGCAACAGACGAGAAGGTTTTGTCATAGTCAATTCCTTGGATTTGTCTATAACCTTTCGCCACCAACCTAGCCTTATAGGTTTGGATTTTGCCTTCTGCATCAGTTTTACGCTTGTAAATCCACTTGCAGCCTACATGTTTTATCTCTTCAGGTGCATCTACCAAGTCTCTGACTTGATTCTGATACATAGAGTCTATTTCGGATTTCATGGCCTCAAGCCACTTGACTGAATCAATGTCACGTATTGCTTCGTCATTATCAATGACCTGATCATGTTCCTCATCAATATGGAAACCATATCTTTCAGGCTCATGTCTTTCCCTACCAGACCTTTTGAGTTCATAACCTTGTGGTTGTTCCGTCGCTGCCCTTTTGAGGGGCCTGGTGTTTAGTTTTATGTTAGCTTGTTCTTCTCGTACCTCATCGAGGTTAAGTCTACTCTTACTATATTTCTTGAGAAGGAATTCATTCTCTAGAAATTTAGCATTTCGTGAGACAAATGTTCTTTGTTCATTTGGGACGTAGAACACGTATGCTCTTGAGTTCAAGGCATATCCTACAAACTTACATTTAACTGCCCTATCATCCAATTTGTTAGTTTGTGTGAGCTTGATATATGCGTCACATCCCCAAACTCTTAGATAACTAAGACTAGGATGTTTCCCAGACCATAACTCATATGGTGTTTGACTAACAGTCTTGGAAGGAACTTGGTTTAGTAGTAGTGTTGCAGTTTCTAAAGCAAGACCCCAAAATGAAAGAGGTAGATCCGTGTCTGGCATCATTGATCAGACCATATCTAATAATGTCTGATTTCTCATTTCGGAGACCCCATTATGTTGTGGAGTTCCTGAAGGAGTCCACTGGGAAACATAACCATTTTCTCTCAAGTAATTTTGAAATTTGTTGCTTAAGTATTCACCACATCGGTCAGACCTTAGTGACTTAATACTTTTATTAAGCTGGTTTTCTACTTCAGCCTTGAAGTCTTTGAATTTTTCAAAGGCTTAAGATTTGTACCGCATAAGGTACACATACCCATATCGTGAATGATCATCGGTAAAGGTAATGAAGTATGAGAATCCACCTCTAGCAGTGACTGACATTGGTCCACATACATCAGAGTGTATGAGTTCTAATGTCTCCGCTGCACGCTGTCTTATACCTTTGAAGGGTAATTTGTTCATTTTACCAAGTAAACAAGACTCACAAGTTCCATAAGGTTTATATTTGAAGGGTTTGAAATACCCATCCTTATATAGCTTAGTTAATCTTGTTTCATTGATATGACCTAAGCGACTGTGCCATAGAAGTGATTCATTGAGATTATTCGAGTTAACGTTGTATATATTAGAGGTTGAACATTCTTTGTTAGTTTGTAAGACATAGATACCATTATTCAAAATACCATCTCCATATTTTATTTCATTGAAATAAATAGAAAATTTATTACAACTTATTAGGCATGAAAAACCTTTATTACATAAAGAAGAAATTGAAATGATGTTCTTTACTAGAGAAGGTACATAAACACAATCTTCTAAGTCTAAAACTAAACCATTCGAAAAAAACTAATGAATAAGTCCCTACGCACAATGTAGCCAGTTTTACTCCATTACCCATGCGTAAGTCAACCTCCCCATGACGGAGTCCCATACTGTTTCTCAGGCCCTGCACATTGTTACACAAGTGAGTGCCACAACCGGTGTCAAGCACACAAGTAGAAGGTTCAGAGTTTTGAGAATATAGTTCAATCATATACAACATACCTGAAGCATTGAGCTTCTTGGCCTCTTGGGCTTTCCTAGCTTCATTGGCTTTCAAGGATCTGCAATCTTTCTTCCAATGACCATTCTTTCCACAAAAGAAACATTTCCCTTTTCCCTTTTTCTTCTCCACCTTACCATTGGGCTTTCAGTGATCTAGAGCCTTGGCCTTGCCCTTATTTTTCTTTAAATGGGCATTATACACCTTTACCTGTTCCTCAGGCACCGTGGGTAGATATTTCCATGGACTTTGTGTTAGGATTACCTAGATCTAGGAAGGGCCGAAACTTTATTTTTGTTGTAGTTGACCGTTTTAGAAAGATGGCACACTTTATTGAATGTCACAAATCAGACGATGCCACACACATTGCTGACTTATTTTTTTTAGTGAGGTTGTTCACTTACATGAAGTACCGCATAGTATAGTATCAGACAGGGATGCGAAGTTTTTAAGTCATTTTTGGAAAATTTTATGGGGTATGCTGGGAACTAAACTGTTATTTTCCATCACTTGTCACCCACAGACTGATGGTCAAACTGAAGTCATTAACAGGACTCTGTCCCAACTATTACGTACTGTCAATTCTAAGAATTTTAAGACATGGGAAAAATGTTTACCTTTCATTGAGTTTGCTTATAATCGTAGTAGTCATTCCACTACTTCTTATTCTCATTTTGAAATTGTGTATCGATTTAACCCACTAACACCTCTGGATTTATTGCCTTTGCCCGTTGATGAGAGGATAAGCCTGGATGGTAAGCACAAGGCTGACTTGGTCAAGTCCATAATGAGAAAGCAAGAAAACACATTGAGAAGAAGAATGAACAATATGCCTCACATGCCAATAAGGGTAGAGGTCGTGTCTCTTTCGTACCCGGTGATTGGGTTTGGGTACACATGCGAAAAGAGCGTTTCCCAAAGAAACGACAATCCAAACTCCAACCCAGAGGCAATGGCCTGTTTCAGATTATTGAGAAAATCAATGACAATGCCTACAAAGTGGATTTTCCAGGTGAGTATAATGTTTATGCGTCATTTAATGTTTCTGATCTTTCTTTATTTGATGCAGATTCGAGGTCGAATCCTTTCGAGGAGAGGGAATGATGAGGCCCATGATGTAGCTGCCTAGGATGCAGCCCCTGATGGATAGACCGCCACAGTAAAAGTTCCAGAAGGTCCAATCATGAGGTCTCGAGCTAAGAAGATCCAGGAAGCTATGCATGGATTCATACATAAGATGGTATTTAACTATTCCCGTACTTCTACTTCATTGAGTATGGGCTTGACGCTGGACGAACCCAAGATGGTAAATCTTATTCAGGCCGCAGAGCAACGAGTTACTTAGGCCTATTATAGTTATTTGGCATTTGTTATTCTTTTATTTAGGGCTTGACTTTTGTTTTATTTCGGCCCGTTATTTACGTTTGACTATTTTCTTTAAATTATTATTTTATGTTTGGGAATTAGGTTAAGCGTACAAGGGTTTGCACGTGGGGATAACTTAGCTTAGTTTTAGGATACACGCCTGTTGGTGTGTTGGTAGTTTCATTTTATCCTTGTGGGTTAGGGTTTTGGTTACAGCCTCCTTATAAAAGGCTAACTCTTTGGTTATGTTTTACAACTCTATTTTCAATAAAATATTTTATCAATTCGTGAATATTGAGATCCCCAATTTGTTATCACTGGTTTTGGCTTATCAAAGGACTGCTAACCCTTTGTGGCACCATTATTAGCACTCTAAGTTTCTGTTGCTTATTCTTCAGAGGTTTAGAGTTTTTATCCGAACTGTCTTGATATTTCTTGGGAACGATTTCAGTTAAAGAACAGAGCAGTTAATTTCAGAACAGAGCAGTTAAAGAAGTACAGTTTCCGGAGTGGCTTGCGAATGTTGTAGTTGTGAAAAAAAGAATGGAAAGTGGAGAGTCAGCATCGACTTTACGGATTTGAACAAAACTTGTCCAAAGGACTCGTTCCCACTGCCTCATATTGATTCAATGGTCGACGCAACAACAGGGCATGAGTTATTAAGCTTTATGGATGCGTATTCAGGCTACAAACAGATCCTCATGCATCCTGACGATTAAGAGAAGACAGCCTATGTCACAAACCGAGGGATTTTTTTGTTACAAGGTCATGTCATTCGACTTAAAAAACACGAGAGCAATATACCAACGACTGGTCAACAAGATGTTCGACAATCAAATTGGGAAGACAACGGAGGTTTACATAGACGACATGCTGGTGAAGTCCATCAAATCGGAGCAACACCTTAATCATCTGGAATAAGCCTTCGACATCATGGACAGGTACATAGTCACTCAAAGAGGAATAGAAGCGCATCTAGACCAGATTAGATCAATTCTCGACATTCCATCTCCTTCCAGCCCGAAGGACGTCATGCGGCTAACTGGGAGGATCGCCACGTTAAACAGGTTCATCTCCAAATCCACAGATAAAGTTTTTTGTTCTTTTCAGCTTTGAAAAAGGCAAAAAGCTTTGAGTGGACTCCTGCTTGTGAGGAAGCGCTGAAAGGACTCAAACAGTACCTCACTACACCTCCCTTGTTGTCGAAACCACACGACAATGAGAGGCTCTACCTCTATTTGGGATTTTCAGAACATGCGGTTAGCGGAGTCTTAGTGAGAGAGGAGTCAAGAACTCAAAAACCAGTCTACTACGTAAGCAAAAAATTGTTGGGAGCAGAATCACGCTACCCGTTAATGGAGAAATTGGTTTTTGCCCTTGTTACAGCCGCGAGAAAACTCAGACTTACTTTCAAGGACACCCGATCACTATATACATGACGTATCCATTAAGAAGCATACTCCATAAACCAGAATTGTCAGGAAGATTGATGAAGTGGGCAATTGAACTTGGGGAACACGACATAACTTACCAGCTTAGGATCACCATCAAATCTCAAGCACTGGCATATTTTGTGGCCGACTTCGCTCCCGATCTCCTTGCAGTGGCTGAAACTGAGATCAACTCCATTCAGCCGACAATACCTTGGAAGTTAATCAAATGCGGTTTTAGATATCTTCCTTTCAGTAACTAAATGCGTGTTTCTCTGCTGAAGGATCAATGTATATCTTCCTTTCTCCTTCAAATGCTCCTTCAAGTTGTACATCTCTAAAACACCCTTTACCTCAAAGAGTACTCCCAATTCGAAAGACAAACATTCAATCGACAATAAAATCCTCCACGCATTTGGCATCAGCTGTGAAGGAGCAACTTCAAAATGATCCAAAACCTCCCAAACCAGTCTCGGAATAGGAAACCTCAGCCCTACGAAAAATGGACGTACATAGAATCCCATCCACCCCAGAACCTTGCAATCAATTCTTTCATTCGACGAAGGCACCCGGAGTTCCAGAGAATTAGGGAACCTATACATACAGCTGAGTTCCCTCAACCCTTTCCCAGTCATTCGACTTGCAGGATTTCTGGATAGTAAGTTAGTGGGTTCACTCGTACAAGGAAAGTCACTCAACTCCCCAACAGCGGGCAAAGACCTTAGTGGTATGGCCTCAGTAGGGGTTTCTTGAGAAGGCCTAGCAAAGGTAACTACGCCACCCTCGATCAACTCCTGGTACGACCAATCTTTGTACTCTACATCCTCCTTGGTCTCACTTGACGACTCAACATAACTATCGATGTTGGCACCTAAGCTCCCTAATGATTCTCCACTCGACATCTTCCAAACAACAAGCATATAAACAACTAATTTCCCTAGTAACCTACCTCATAAAGATCAAAACCTACAAACATAATTTTAAAACAAATCACACAAACCCAAAGAATCAAACAGCCAAATTTACCTAAGAACAGCTTGAATTATCACTATGAATGTTTAAAGAAATTGAAGAACAAGAGGAATATTTCGAAGAATACCTTGAAACACTTGAGAACTCTTCTTACTCGACTTCCGAATGAGGCGAAATGAAGCACCCAAAGCTCTTTTATACACGCTACTTAAATTGGCGCCAAAACAAAACTCCTCGTAATCCACACTAGGGTTTGCAATTAATGAATGAAAAACAACATGGTAATAATCTAAGTGTCAAATATGTCAACCGGCGACATCCCCCTGATGACTCATGTCGAGTCAGATAAAGAGTTATGGTATTCACTCGCCTCATACGACAAGTCGAGTGAGACTACTCCTGAACCACCATCTGGTTCAGTCGACCGGAGACATCCCTCCTGATGGCTCACGTGTAGTCAAATAAAGAATTATGGTATTCACTCGCCTCATACGACAAGTCGAGTGAGATTAATCATGAACCACCATCTGGTTCAGTCGACCGGGGACATCCCCCTGATGACTTATGTCGAGTCAAATAAAGAGTTATGGTATTCACTCGCCTCATACGACAAGTCGAGTGAGATTACTCCAGAACCACCATCTGGTTCAGTCGACCGGGGACATCCTCCTGATGACTCACGTCAAGTCAAATAAAGAGTTATGGTATTCACTCGCTTCATACGACAAGTCGAGTGAGATTACTCCTGAACCACCATCTGGTTCAGTCGACCGGGGACATCCCCCTGAAGACTCATGTCGAGTCAAATAAAGAGTTATGGTTTTCACTCACCTCATACGACAAGTCGAGTGAGATTACTCCTGAACCACCATCTGGTTCAGTCGACCGGGGACATCCCCCTGATGACTCATGTCGAGTAGAATAAAGAGTTACGTATTAACTCGCCTCATACGACAAGTCGAGTGAAGCTACTCCTGAACCCCCATCTGGTTCAGTCGACCGAGAAAATCCCTCTGACGACTCATGTCGAGTCAAATAAAGAGTTATGGTATTCACTCGCCTCATAAGACAAGTCGAGTGAGATTACTCCTGAACCACCATCTGGTTTAGTCGACCGGAGACATCCTCCCGATACTCATGTCGAGTCAAATAGAGCTACGGCGTTCACTATCTTCGTACTACAAGTCGAGTGAAATTTCTCCTAAAACCATTGTCTGGTTCAGTCAACCGGGGGAATACCCCTGATGACTCGTGTCGAGTCAAATAGAAATATGGTGTTCATTATCTTTGTACTACAAGTCGAGTGAAATTTCTCCTAAAACCATTGTCTGGTTCAGTCAACCGGGGGCATACCCCTGATGACTCGTGTCGAGTCAAATAGAAATATAGTGTTCATTATCTTTGTACTACAAGTCGAGTGAAATTTCTCCTAAAACCATTGTCTGGTTCAGTCAACCGGGGACATACCCCTGATGACTCGTGTCGAGTCAAATAGAAATATGGTGTTCACTATCTTCGTACTACAAGTCGAGTGAAATTTCTCCTAGAAACATTGTCTGGTTCAGTCAACCGGGGACATACCCCTGATGACTCGTGTCAAGTCAAATAGAAATATGGTTTTCACTATCTTCGTACTACAAGTCGAGTGAAATTTCTCCTAAACCATTGTCTGGTTCAGTCCGCATAGGACATTCCTCCATAGGCTCACATGGTTGACAAGTTAAAGATGTGAGCTCCCCCTTACTCTATACGACATGTCGATCGAGGTTAACTCCCAAAAAGTCTTCGAAAGTTTCAATCAAGCCAATGACACCTCATTGGCTATTGTCTAAAGCAAAAGAAGACCTGAATTCTTCCTCCCCCCGACTGTATGACGGGACGTCATGTGGATTAGCTCTGGACCACTGCCAAGATCAGTAAAATAGTTATCCATATCCTGATTCATTCGACATACTCGAAGGTACTCCCCAAGTCTAGGACTTCCAGACTTAGAGAGTATGGGACAAACTGTACGGGCCAAATTTGGGCCCAGGGATAAAATCGACATTTACCTCAAGACCAACCACTAAACCTGGAGCCCATTAGTAGATCCAGCCTATAAGCAAAAATTTCATACAAGGAAACTCCCCGGGCCGCCTCATGGCCCCAAACTCGTTAACATGAAGAGAACCAACGGACACCAGTTACAAAAATCAAGAGAGAATCTGAATTCATAAACATCACCATGAAGTCGACGGTTTCGAGGGATAGACACGATCGTCAGTTATCATACATAAATCACCTGAATTAAACCATGATTGACAACGACTCCAACGGGAGAATAGGGACCCCACATCAGGGAACCTATAAAATAAGAAGACAAAGTAATAAAGTGGGGATCATCTTCTTCTTGAGACTACTCCTATCACCAAGACATTACTCCAATACACCGCCCTCACGGCAAACAATCTGTGGTTGAGGTACTCCATATACCTTAATCCTTTCACCTTGAACTCATTCATCTTTAGGCTAACTTTAGCGTCGGAGTGCCTACGGCTTCCACCACACCGGTGGGCAGTAACCTCCTCTTTCGCTATACTCTTGTTTTGCAGGTTCGTTCGTGCCCCACAACTCACTTTCTCGATTGTGGACCTCTACCGAAATCAGTTTCCACAATTTCTTTCTTAAGTTAGGGATGAGTGAATAGTACCCCTTATTTATAATAGGGACTGATTTGGCTAAAATTGTATAATTTTTAAATGAACAAAATAGAACTTTTGGGAGATTTTGAGAATTCTCTAGATGGGTCCATGGGTATTATTCATCCAAATTTTTGAACTATATTTTTGATATATTTATGATTCAAATTTGGAAAAATATTCAACGCGAAAGTTGTAGATCTTCGTCTTAGATTTTTGAAAACATAAAATGCATAAAATATGAGATTGTATGAAAAAGTTATGCCTGAAATATTAAGGGTTGTCTTGGTTGCATTCTTGGCTAATTTCCTTATCGGAACTGCGAAGAATTATCGATTATCTGAAAAGTAATTTTGTGAGCACGAACATACTTGAACATGATTTATATCATGTATCATACCTTCCATAGCGTAATAGTCGTCGGCCTCTGACAACGTACAAGTCGTCGAGATTACCGATTGTTAAAATGAGTTCTATAAAGTAAGAAAATTCATCTGTCTGAAAATATCAAAATCAACTGTGAGTAAAACCGAATTTGAAATATGTGATGGTATACAAGATCAAATAGTGTCGAAATCCAATATATAAAATTCCAATATCATAATCTGTTGGAAATCAATTCTTTTATAAAACTAAAATGTTATGTAGATGGATCATCTTGAAAAGCTCCATAAAACTAATGAATTCAATTTCAAATCGACGGATTCCATAACTAGTGAATTCAAAAACTCGCGTGCCCTCGAAAACTGTTAAACACTTGTGAAATCTTTGAATCTCTATAGTTAGAAATCGCATAAAACTTCCAGGAAATCTTTTTTTTTTTTATATATATTTGAAAACAAATATTCATAGATTCTTGAAAATCATTTTATCTGAAAACTTTAGAAAACTCTCGTAAGAACTTATTGTTTAGACGCGTTACATATTGTCATTCCCCTGAACACCCATCTAAAAAACCTCTATAAAAAATGATGTTTAGGGGCGTTACGTATCTCTGTCCCCTATGACACAGAAGCTGGGATCCATGGGCTTTACGTGTCGTTGTCTCCCTGGTCCCGAATCTGGATCTGAAATTGGTGTTACGTATTGTCATTTTCTAATCCTAAATCTGTACCTGTTGATGTGCACATGGTCTCTCTCTGATATACAAATGTATATGCATCATCACAACAACCATATAAATATGTATGTCATGTGATGTAATGTAATGTCACCATCGATATTCTAGTCAAGATAATCAACCATAGTCATCCACGAGTTGATGGCATCCCATTCATCCAATACATATAAAGTGGGCCTGTGCCCCATTTCAACAAATAAATCTATATGAAACATGCTCAGATATAACATTAAACATAATAATACATCTCATACAATTGGATCCACACTGTTTTGGCCCAAAAAAAGAATTGAAACCTTTTTAAATACTCTTAAAAATCTTTGTAAATCTCATATACTAAAGATATCATTTGTCTGAAAACATACTAAATTTTAAATTTATCGCAAACTGGCATTGTACTTAAACATACTAAAGTGAGCTTTCAAAACACGTCACATCAAAATCTCAGTCATATGTCAAACATCATGTTGGAATTTTCTAAGCATCCCAAGATCATATCAAGCAATGAAAATACAAAATGAATACATCGATGGAGTTGCGGAATACTCACATCGATCGGTTGAGCGACGCGGTGGACAAAAAAATTGATTTTCTACCTCCCACAAGTAACGGCAGTGAGCTGCTGGTTTCCACCATTTTCGGCTTTGGATCATCTTCCAAGCTCCAAGTTTTGTCATGGTGATTCCAAGCTCATGGGTGGACTTCCTGTAGGCATTGTATTTTCGCATGTGAAACCCGATGATGAGTCTCAGTTGGAGGCACTACCTTTTTAGCTAAGGATATTGCGGGAAACGGAGGTGGGAAGGGGAAATTCGAAGTAAGTACGTCATCAAGTTCATTTCACAAGCACACTGTCTTCGTTAGTGCTGCGTTCGTTACTTCATTCGAACGTCAGGCAGATTGCGGACGTTCGTGTAGCGTTCGAATAGGCGTTCGAACGACATCAGTGTTTCTGGTTTTGCTGCTAGCCTCGCACCCCAGCCCAATTAGCTCCCCAAAGCCCATAAAACACATCCCAATTTAATTAAATTAAACATTAAATAAAATATTTAAACCATTTACCAATTAAATAAAACACAAAATATAATCATACCTAATGAAGATAAATCAAATATATTAACTTCCTAACTAAACAAATCACATACTAAATTAAAAAGATGTCTTGCCTAATTAAAATCAATCATAACAAATTAAAGATATTGACTTCCTATTCTAGCCAAGATTTGTCCCCCCTCAATCTTTGACTTTCCTTGCTCAACACCAAATCATATCTCTCTTTAATGCCAAATCTCATTCCTTGTGAGACAAGGTGAAGCCCTAACCCTTCTATATATAAACAACCCATAACCAAAGCCATCTCTCTCCTAGTTCACGCCCATCACAAGAAATAAAGAAGCAAAGAATTTCCAACCCCTAGCTCATACACATAATATACACACAACTCACACAAATCACAAGAGAAAAGAAAATAACCCCAAGCCTTCACATTAAAAGCACCTTCACAAACCGATCAGCCCTACACGTCCATAAACCTCACAAATATCCTCCACTCCATAACCGAAAACGGCAGCCCAAACACGCTCCAAACAGCCACTAAAGTACCCCCAAACAGCAGCCCATTTTCCCCCGAAAATAGCAGCAAAATCCTCTTAAAAAACTCCCTAAAAACCTTAAAAATAGTAACTTAAAAACTGCATTCATATTGCTTGCATGATTGTCATGTTGAAATGCATGTTGTGGCCCTTGAGTAGATAAATATGCATGAATTATGAGATGTTGTGTGTTGTGGCTGTGGAATAAAATGAGAGATGTGTCAACTCTCGCGGTATATCGGATGGAAACCAGGAGATAAATTTCATAGCCGATTCTGAATGGACGGTAATATGATCTGTACTCGGGACACAACTCCACGTACCGCTTGAGTAAACGGCGCCCTCTTTTGTTTTGTGTTGCTTTGGTTTATTTATTTTTCGTCACTTGAATTCTGCATGTTGCTTATTTATGCTTGACTCAATCGAGCGCATGGGCTTAGTAAGTGGAATGAAAGATCCCCTATGGGGAGGGGTTAAAGCCCTTTACCACGATGCTTTGCCGTGCCGGTTGATGTATGTTTGGTTGAATGCAAGATACGTTCAATCGGACACACCAAGTTTGATGTTATCACTTTTAATTCTTGGTATGCATGATTCAATCGAGCGCATGGGCTTAGTAAGTGGAATGAAAGATCCCCTATGGGGAGGGGTTTAAGCCCTTTACCACGATGCTTTATCGCGCCGGTTGATGTGTGTTCGGTTGGATGTAAGATATGCCCAATCGGGCATACTTAGTTTGATATGATTGTCTTTATGTTTGTATGCATGATGCGATCGAACGCATGGGCTTAGTAAGTGCGATGAGAGGTCCTCTAATTGAAGAGGTTAAAATCCTTTACCACGATGCTTCGCCGCACCTCGCATTGTACTATTTGTCATTTATGTATTGCGTCTTATTTCATGCATCAGGTCTGTTCCCGTTCAAACGCGTTTACGAACGCAACTCGAACGCGCATGTATTTTGCCTTATCATGCATCAGGTCTCATTTCTGTTCTAACGCGTTCACGAACGCCATACGAACGTGAGCATTTTGTTTCATTTCCGTTCGAACACGTTCACAAACGCCATACGAACGTGAGCATTCTGTTTCATATCCGTTCGAACGCGTTTATGAACGCTACTCGAACGAGAACCTTCTGTTTACCGTTTGAACGCGTCTACGAACGCTGCACGAACGCACACGGTAAACAGATCCTCTTGCATCACATTACGACATGTCCATCTTAGCATATAGTTACCCCTTTTTACGTTATGCATTTGTATTACCTCTCTAGTTGTCTATTTCTGTTATGCGCTTAAATATCTTTTCTTAATATGCATGCTAGTAAGAATGCTATTTGTTTGCGCTTCTGTGTCCACCAATGCGTTAATTAACTTGTATGCTTGCCGTATGATAATCCTTATGTATGCAAATTGAGACATAGATTACATGCAAATAGGCTGTATGAAAATTCGAATATGTGTTACATATAAATTTAGATGAACTTGTTGATGTATGTATGTGAATGTAGAAGCATGATATTCTTAGAAATAAGTGTTACTTAAGCCTGATTAAATTATTATATAAATCCTTTCATTACAAGTGGCATAAGTAAGGGACCATTCCGAACCCAACGGTTTGAGGTCTTCCATTGCGAGGGGTGAGTGCGGCCTTAAATCTCATTTTCCTGTTTCACACCGGGTGGCGACTCCATTATTCTCCGGTTTAGTCCCCCACGGGCTACTCTGTACTCCCGACCGGGCCGCAAGCCCGGGACAGCATGCGTCGTCCAGTTTCTTTGTCTCACACTTCCCTATCACTTTCGCATGTCTCTCGGAGTGCCAGCTCTTGATGTTTTTTGCCATAAAAACATTACACTTGCTTCCCTTCATTCTCGGTATTTCTGGACAGAAAACAGAAGAACAAATTCGGTCCTAGACCGTGTGAGAGAGAGGAGGGAAAAAGAGAGAGAGAGAGAAATGTGTATTTGATTAATTATTTTCCAAAAATAATTAAACATATACCATATACCACTTTCAAAAAGTCAACAAGGTTTTGGAGCCAAAATTTGGCAATTAATTACTTCCAACAACCCACATCAAGTCACATCATTCAATCAATCAAGTGACAAGTTGTCACATCACTCAAAGTGACTAATGATTTGACGCTTGATGCGACTAGCGATTTGACGCTTGATTTGACTTGCGTGCCGCACTCGAATTTGAAATGCGAATGCGCTCGCAAATAATCCCGGGCTCGGGTTCGCTAATTCCAAATTAATGAATTTTCCGTTGCGACGTAATTAAATGATTATGCCTAGCGAAATCACTATTCACGTCGCTAATGAATTAATTCTAAATTAATTCGTTCGCCCGAATTAAAATCTAATTTTAATTCCGCGTCGAAATCTAATTTCGTATAATATATCAATATATTATTTTACCGATTAATTCCAAATTAATCGTTCTTTCTCTTTAAATGATATTTTATCCCAGATAAAATATCTCCGTAATTAATCCCAGATTAATTTTCTCTCTCATCTAATTAATCCCAGATTAATTAAAGTGCGAGTCATACGTCATCGGTGAATCTTTGGGAAGCGACCCATGAGATCCCCGGATATGTTGGCAGTAAATTCGGTCGTCGAACTATCCGAACACGTAAGTACCTAGTACTACGTTTGTACCGATTTACAAGACAAGGTTGGCTTCTAGCAAAGCGCCATGCCTACCCAATTCTCCAGAAATATCCTTACAGGAATATAAGGATCTATATCAGGCGTAATATACGTAGTATTGCGTATGTCGATCCAGTATCGGATGTCACGTGCTAGGCCTGGGGCTGGAATTATGTCTGCCCAGTACGAAGCACATGTCGGATCTCTGAAAACTAGTCTCTATAATCGGATATACATGACCTTGTCATAATATCCTGATAGCTGCAGCATATAAGAGAACCAGTTCCGTATCCTACGTGACCATCATCTCCATATGAATGGAGTGATACTTCCGTCTTGACATCACACCCAACACACTACGATTCTTAATATACCCAGCAGAGGGGTACACAGAACCTGTTAAAGCCCTGAACGACCAAAACCAAAGTATATTGATTGTCGCAAGTATTAGCGGTGCAAGTCTCAGGTTAAGACCAAATACACCTACCCTGATTTCAGACTTCCATAGACACATAGTCATACTACCAATGGAATTCTGAGGGGGTCTATCCAGAGCGAAGCTGTTTCCTGCACCATCGGTAAAACACAACCTCCTATTACACTTGCATGAGTATCCTATACCCAAATATATGAGAACTATGTCATTATGCCATCACAACGCGCACAAGTGTAATACTAGTCTTTTACGCATTATCGATGTCCAATCTCGATAATACTCTGACTAAGGATATTTAATGATTTATCCTTCGTGGACTGATACTGTCTCATATCATTCTCAATCAAGGAATAAATCATAGGGACCTCCTATTATTTATATATCTTGGTGATCTAATCACAAATGATAAGAGAGCAATCTCCTTTGTCACATAGTTAATTTGTACAACAACACCATGATCTGTACAAATAGTGACGCTATGGGTCATAATTGTCCAACACATCAATCATGTCATCATCATCATACATTAAATACACAAATGGCACACATACTCTGGTATGGAGTTTCACTATACATATCAACGCTCTTACAACAACTACATGTTACTGTATTAAATTATAATTCCTAACACATGGATACTCATAGCTATGATATCACAGTAGTCAAAGTCATTTACGTAAACTCAGTACCCAAACTTGATAGTGAAGTTCTAATTTCCTTATATTACCTATAAAACTCTTTTACTAGTATAACTGCTAAAAGTTACGTTGGCACGTACACACGTACACACGCACACACACATCTATTTCTATATCACATCATCGTTGTTCTACTCGACATACATCTATACTACTTTTGAAATTCTCATTTCATATTTTTACGAATCTTTAACTTTACATACCAGCTTAAGAACACACACAAACATGTATCTATAACTAGCCCGTCCTAATATAATGTCTATTCAAGGAAACACCACGGTGAGGTACTTGCTTGGGGTCAGCTGCTAGTCTTTTCCTTCCTCCATCTATAACATAAAAAGATGGTTAGAACCGTCACATCACGAAAAAACTAACTAAATAACATAATTATTGATCTCCCTAGAGTACCCAAATCAAATTTGTTTTTAACGATTTTAGTTTCATTACTCTTAACATATCAAGTATAACACATTCATATCATTAGATTCAGTTTTTGGCTAGAATTCAGAAAATCTTCCGAAAAGTCCGAAAATATTACGGACGGATCCGGAATTTTCAGATCTTTCTAGTTCCACCCAAAAAAATGTCTAGAACTCTTATTTCATCATTATACGTTGTCTTAAATCGACCAATTAGCACGAGTTCTCAAATTACATATTTTCAAAAAATCTTCCGAAAAAATTTCCGATAGCGCTACAGAATGATCCTGAATCTTCCAGAACATTTCAGAACCATCTAAACATCATCATAATTAACTCATATCTATCATTACATTCATCAAAGCATCGACGTACATGAAATCGAGTTTTTACCAAAAACTCACATACCGGATCGATCTAATTCTCTCTAATTTCACTAGAATTTTGTCAACACCACAAATTCAAAACATTCTAGTTTATTCATTCCTATACATATCAATACATTACTTTACAAAACTACTTGAAGCATTCGAGCATAAACTAATTATGTCAAAAAATGAGTTTTACCGGGATGTCTTACCGAAATTTCGAGGGCACCAGCGGACTCCTAACGCTCCCATGAACGCGTAGGAATAGGTATTACTATTCACCAAATTTTTCTTCATTGTTCTACGTGAAACCGAGTGTCGATCGATAAAACTGCCACTGCAGCCTCGTAATACATCCTACAAGCTTCGATTTGATGGGTGGATTGCATTGTGAAATAAAATTATGAGCCATGACCGAGATATAGCGGTGGCACATGTTCTTCTCCATTTTTCAGCCATCTGTGGTGATAATGGAGCCCCCGCTGGCCACCATTGGACAGGGTGTGGTCCGCCGCACCTGGCGATGCCATCCCGCTGGTAGACAGGGGTTAGATGGTCGGTCGGTGGCCGTCTCCCTCTTCTCTCTTCATGGGGGTGTGTGGAGAGAATTTTTGTGACTTTTGGAATTTTATTAATATGTGAAAACTTATGGGTATATCAAATAAGCTTTCTAAAAGTCACAAATTGGCCCGACGAAATTGTAATTTGGTCCATATCGTTGTACTCATTCAAAAAATTATATTTTTGAGGTCTTTCTAGTATAAATTTCAAAAAAATATTCAAAATGAAAGTTGTTCTACTAAAAAAAAATGAGTTCAATGGTTTAAGAATCAACTCAATGAGAGTTCGTTTACTATTCTTATAATCGAAATAATAAAATTTCCACGTATAGAAAAATATAAAAATTCATGTAACACGTTCTTTTAAATTATGTGATTCCAGTGCAATTAAATTCCACTTTAAAATATTACAACTTATTTTTCAACACTTAAACTCTTTTTCTCCAACATCGTCTTATTTTGAGACCTTATCTTCGATTCGGGAACTTTCCGGAAATATTCCGAAAATTCTGGGTATTACATAGAGCAAAATGATTGTGCTAATGGTCAACTACTAGACATGTACAATGTAGAAAGCTAAAAATGTCCAGGATATCACTACATGCAATAGTGTCCTGCTTGTAGTGGAATTTCGGGGACATTTCAAATAAGAGAATACTTATGAATTTGTGTACTGAATAAATTTAATTTTGTTAAATGGATGTAAGAGCTAAACTTTTATTTAAACTCAAAATTAATAAAATAGAATCATTTATTTTATTGAGTATTACATAAGTTAATTATGTTTTTGAATTGATTAATATATTGTAATTAAATTTAATAAAATTTGTGACAAGACAAACTGATGGCGTATGATATTTTATGTACTTAATGAGTATATAAAAATCATAGTTATAAAGATGTGGTAATAAATAAATTTATTTTCTTTATCAATGTTTGCAATAAATTATATTGTGTGATAGCAAGAGAAAATTTCAGTGAAATTTATCTCTATAAAAATGTAATAAGAGATGATTAAATTCAGATTTAATATAAGTAACGATTAATTAAATTTAGATTTCAATTATAATAAAATTCATAATTTATTTTGATATTAATGGATGTGGTTACAAAACTAGATTAAATAATGTGATTATAAAATTGGGTTAAGTCAAGGATTTAATTCTCAAAAAAAAAATAAATAAATAAATATTAAGGCGTTTATCCATTAAGCACTCCGATCATGGTTCTTGATGTGAAGAAAGATCAATTTCGTCTTCAAAAGAATGGTGAAGAAGTTCTTGGTCTTGAAGAAGTGCAATTGGTGCACTTATGTATCTTGCATATTATATTCGGCCTGATATTACATTTTCTGTCAATTTATTGATAAGTAGAGTTTTATACCTACTCGAAGGCACTGGAATGGTTGTAAAGCATATTTTACGCTATCTTCAAGGAGCAATTGATATGAGCTTATTTTATTCAAATGGATCAAAGCACCACTAATTGGATATTGATATCTTTCTTATCCACATAAAGCCCGATCACATATAAGTTATTTATTTACTTCTGGTAATATTACTATATCATGGTGATATTTGAAGCAAATAATGGTCGCAGCTTCTTTAAATCATTCAAAAATATTTATCGTCCATTAAGCAAGTCGTGAATGCATATGGCATGTGGATGGTCATCAATTAAAGTTAACCCCACAACATTATATAAAGATAGTGTTGTTTGTATTGTACATATTAAAGGAGGTTATATAAAAGGTGATAGTACCAAACATATATCACTAAAATTCTTTTATACAAGCGAACTTTAAAAAGGTGGTGATATAAATATTCAGCAAATACGCTCAAGTGATAATCTTGCAAATCTATTTACAAAAGCCCTACCAACTGCAACATTCAAAAAGTTGGTACATAAAATTGGGATGCGTCAACTCAAAGATCTAGGTGAAACTAAAAAAGCACCTACAACAAGATGAATGGAGCATATGTATTGGGAAAATACTTTATATAATGTATTCTTTTTTCTTATTAGGTTTTTTTTCCATTGGGTTTTTCCTATAAAAGTTTTAATGAGGCAGATTTTGTATAATAAACATCTAAGGGGGAGTGTTATAAACAAATTATAATTATATGGATGTTCATAACTCAACTCTCAATCTTTCCTCACTAACAACCCTTTGTCTACCTATAACTCCCAAGATATTATTATCCAAGACCATTCATTTTATTAAGTCATTTATTTTATATTGTGATCATGTAACTATAAAAGGACAGCTCATCTCTTTATTTCTACACACTAAAAATGAATAAAATCATTCTCTAGTTTATACTCTCATTTGCTCTCTCATTTTTCTTTGTTTTATTGTGTTATTGTTCATACTTTTCTAATAAAAAATTATTGTTATTTTAATTATCACTTTATGTTTCAGGTACATCAAGGTGCGCATATACGACTTTTCTTTGATAATATTCGTTAGTTCAATTAAAAAACCTTGAAGTGGCTTAATAGATTTACAAAAATGATAAACTTACTCATACTCTTACTCACACTTATCTCAACTCTCTCACTGTATCTACAGTGAATCACTGTAGCTCACTGTAGCTACAGTGAGAGAGTTGAGATAAGTGTGAGTAAGAGTGTGAGTAAATATATCATTACTCATAGATTTAAGGTTATGTTTATTGTGTTAAATATCACTACATCACTTTAGTTAGGTGACATTAGGTAGATATTAGTTTTCTCATGTTTAATTTCATGGCCTAGATTAGTTTGTGTTTATTTTAATGAGTGATATAGATTGGTTTTTATAACCTATAAATACCCCCTCTGTATTTGAGTTTTATCATCCAAGAATCAAAGCTTAATAATAAGTATTTGAAAGCTTTCTTAAGAGTTCTTCTTATTTGCAATTTTGTAAGATTGTTCTAAAGAGAGTTTTTCTTCTTCTTGATAAATTAGAGTTTTATACTCTACTTTATTCAACATTTGGTACCAGATATTTGGTTGTAAGGTCTCTTGAAATTCCGAGTATGCTCTGTGGTTGCAGTTTTTAACTAATCTTCCACATCAGAAAAGATTTCTTGAGATTATTGCTGGGGTTATCACAAACCGTGAGAGGGAGCTTCTTTGTGCTAAGAGTAGTTTATTACTTTGCACGTTTATCACTCAAGCTTGTTCAGTATAGTCAAAATCTTGCCAGTACGATGGATGATCTTCAAATTGCTGGAGGAATCAAGAAGCTCAAAACTACAACATGTGGGTAACGTGTATAGAGTCTTACCTGCAAGGTCAAGATTTGTGGTAATAAAGTTTCACAACCAGAGAAAGAAGATGCCAATGACGTCTTGCGGAAGTGGAAAATTAAGGTAGGCAAAGCAATGTTTGCTTTAAAGACCACAATAGAAGAAGAAATGTTAGAGCACATTCGGGATGCCAAAATACCGAAGGAAGCGTGGGACACCTTCATTAAACTCTTTGCGAAGAAGAACGATACAAAATTATAATTTCTTGAGAATAAACTACTATCAATGGCGCAACGCGACATGGAGGTTGCCCAATACTCTCACAAGGTGAAGTCGATATGTCTCAAAATTTCAGAATTAGATTCGATAGCTGCTACTGGGGAAGCTAGGATAAAATGAATAATTATCCATGTCTCGACTCCTCAATATCGAGGCATTGTTGCTGCAGTACAAGGGTAGCCGACATAACCATCACTTGTGAGGAGGAAGCGCACTCCACCAACCAAAGTAAAGGCGGCTCAAAACAGTATAATAAAGGTGGATCTAGAAAGACTGGTGACAAGATAAAAAGTTATCATGGTGGGAACGGCTCTCGTCCAGGGGGAGCTTCGAAGAATCGCTAGAATTATAAAACGTTTGATGGCGAGTGTTACAACTGTGAGAAGAAGGGCCATATGAAGAGTGATTGTTGGTTCAAGAAGAAGTATACTGAGAGCAATATTGCTACTTCTAGTTCTAAAAAAGATATCGAAGACAGTTAGGATTTCGAAGTGTTACTTACTATGGACGAAGAAGAATTAGCTCTCACGGTAACAACACCAGAAAGGATTAACTACGAGAATGATTGGATCGTAGACTCAGACTGCTCAAATTAAATAACGGGTGATAGACAAAAGTTGCGAAACTTGTCTGAGTACAAGGGAAATCGTTTGGTGGTAACGCCTGACAATTCAAGGTTACCAATAGCTCACATCAGTAAAGTGATCGTTACACCTCAATATAATTCCAACCATGTGCCACTCCAAGATGTCTACCATGTACTATGAATGAAGAAAAATTTGCTATCAGTGGCTCAATTGACATCATCAAGCCACTATGTCATGTTCGGTCTGAAAAATATAAAAGGTGTTTCAAGACTTCAAGATCTCAGAAAAGCCAACGATGGAGGGACGACGATTGGAGTCAGTTTACGTGATGTCAGCTGAGTCTGCATACGTAGACAATACAAGAAGGAACGAGACGACAGATTTATGGCACATGCGGTTGGGTCATGTTAGCTATTCCAAGCTAAGTATGATGGTGAATAAGTCGATGCTTAGGGGAATTCCTCAGCTTGACGTAAGAAAGGATACGGTCTGTGCAGGATGTCAATATAGTAAATCACATCAATTGTCATATGAGAGTCAAAGTTTAAAACAAAGAAACCATTAAAGTTAATTCAATCGATGTGTTTAGACCCATTAAGCAACCATCAATTGATGGAATGCGGTATATGTTTACATTCATTGATGACTTCTCCAGATATGTATGGGTTTTCTTCATGAATGAAAAATCTGAAGCATTCTCAAAGTTTAAAGAGTTCAAAGAGATAGTCGAAAGAGAAGTAGAGCAAAAGATTTGTTGCTTGCACACGGACAATGAGGGAGAGTATAGTGTTTGTATTTATGAATCGGACATAAATACGATCCGGATTGGCACTCGGAGCACCGGATTAAATGAGTTAATTTGGATCGTTTAATCGTTAAACGACAACACATGCAATTAGGGAATTTTGTCCGCTAATAATTATTGTGTATTTGTATTTGATACATAATACGATTAGATACACATTAATTATTTGTCAAATGAGATTTTGACACATGCCATAAATATATGTATTTATTATTTAATGTAAATAAAAATACATATATGATTATTATTTAATTATCTAGTTATTTAAATGTTAAATAATTAAATAATTAAATTTTTAAACTTTATCCATTTTTCATTAAGTATATGATACATGGTGATAAATCATTGGGACAAATGGCATGAGTTTAATTACACCTTATTCATGTCCAATTTTGATTGGATAATTATAAAGTGATAAAGCTTTAATTTGATTAAATTTTAAGTTGACAAAATTACACCATTGACCACTCATTTTCGTCCATATATAAAGGAAAAGAAAAAATTGTTTTTTCATTATCTTCCACTTCTCTCCACTGCCGAAACAAGCTCCAAAATATGGGTTTGAAAATTTGTTTCAAAATCTTGAAGATTTGAAGGAAAAGATCAAAGGACAAGCTTAGGAAATAAGAGATTAAAAGGTAATCTTTTAACCCAAAGCTTAGAAATATGATTTCTTATTTCTTTTTTATTTAGAAAGTGTTCTAGGGTTTCTTTCAAATCTAAAAATTTGGGGCTTTGTTGTTTGGTGGATGGATTGGAAGTTATGATGCATGTGTGAAGTGTATTAGGATGGAATTAATGTAATTTCATTCCAATTTTGTTCAAATTATTGTTGGACATTTTGTTGCCATTCTAGAGTGTAATAGCCACTCATTTTATGCCTAGAATTGTTCTTGAGTTATTCATATGGTGGGACTCAATTGGTGTTGGATTAATTAGATTAATCTTGTGAAAAATTGGATTAAAGCATGAAAATTTGGTCAATTTACCTTCTGGATCAGATCTGGAATTTTCAGTGTATATATTGATGTATTTGATGTTAAATTAATGTAATGGATGTAATTTGGGAGTCGGCACAATTTCCGGAAAGTGTTTCGGAGTTGAAATAAGCGAAAACGGCCAAAAACGGTGTTACCGGGTGGATTTTGAGCCAACCGGGTGACGGCTGTGAAAACAGTGATTCCGTCACTGTTCTGGCAGCCCGTGAACTGCCCCGACACTATTGGAGCTGACCTGGGCAGTTTCCATAAGTGTCGGGTAGTCGGTTCGGTCAAAAACGCGTTTTAGGCAATTTTACGGAAAAACAGTTTTCGTAAAAGTTTCGCGAGTTTTCAACTTGTTTATGTTAATATTTGATATTAAATAAATAGGTTTAGGTGAAATATGAATAAATTATTCATATTAGATATTGATTAATTTATTCGGTATTTTAAAAAGTTTTAAAATACGATATCGCCCGAACCCGCGCTTCCGCCGCGCCCCGACCCTAAAACCCCAACAAAAATGGTATCAGAGCGGGTCTGATGCTTCATCCATTACATTATTCATGCTTGATATTTGATATGAATCCATTTTTAATGTTCTCACATGCTTAGAATCTAGATATGTTTCTTTACTTTTCAGTTCTACGTTAATGGAAATGTAACGAAATTTAATGGTTAAATTGAGTTATATTTTCTAAAATAGAATTGAAATGTTTAGAAAATGATTTAGATTAAAATTTCTGCATTGGATGTAGAGTGTGGCTTCCGTAGGAAAATCCCCGCTTTTAAATATGGTTGTTAAGTAACGTGTATTGGATACATGTTTCTTGGTCCGCCTTGTCAGTACGGATGCAAATGATTTCCTGATGCTATAGCTGTATCGTGCCAAAGCTGTGCAGTTATGGTTGATGGTAGTTCATTTGCGCCGGTAGAACTTATATGATAAGAGACAAATTCAAGTGAAAGTGGAAATCCTGAACGTGCCAAAGCTGTCAGGACTACATCGGTAGCTTGAGTTTGTCATTGGCAAGTGAAGCCTTGATACGCCTCCCTGTGAACGTGCCAAAGCTGTCACAGCGAGAAACGGTCAGGACCAAAATCAGGAGTCACTGGTGAGTGATTGACAATGAGTTGTCTACCTAATGAATATACGTAGGCGAGAACGTGCCAAAGCTGTGAGTCGAAATATATTCATGGGATCCTACTCTCACTATGGAATTCGATTTAATTATTGAATTCCCGTTGTCCGTTGGGGATTACGGTATTACGTAAAGTAGTGGGAGACACTGCTGAGTTTAAAATCCATAACTTAAGCATTGTGAAATTTTGTGGAAATTCTGCTTCGTTTTCTTTTTATTCTATATTGTTCATAGAATTATGCTTTTAATCCACTGCATGTCTATATCTTGTATAGCTTTTCTGACTTTATTTATGGTTGCATAGTTCTAGAATAGGTTCTAGAAAGACAGTAGACTTAGATATTGTTAGATTAGTTGAAACCATCGGGAACTGTTGTTTCGATTTTCTTGAAAATCAAGATGGTTTGTGACTTAGTTTCTAAGTCACGATAGGTAATCTAAATAATATCTAGTTTAGGATATAATATTCTAGTTAGAACTGTTTCTTATGCAGTAAGAATTGACATGAATCAGTTCATGTCTCGAGATTCTTGACTGGCATTAAGAAAAACCCTTTAGTATTTGTTTATTTATAATGACGTTTCTTGGCTTTAGCGACTTTTAGAAGTCATGTGTTTGACACGGTTTGCTAATCAATTATTTGCAATCGTTGTAAATAATTGAATCGCAAATTATAAAGCTTAGGAAAGGAGATGCGTATAGTTGTGTATAGAGAATATCGATTCTCGAAATACGACAACTGTAGGTATTGGATACGGATCTCCCGTCTAGTTATTTAAAAATATTTAATAACTGTTTTGATATTTGATATCAGAACTTGTGACTATTGGATAGTTACTTGTTCTGTATAAACAGTTGTTACATATTTTAATATACTAGTAGTGTCATTGATGAAAGATGAACATTAAGAAAAATATTCGGTAAAATAAATAACTTAGAACTGTGCGTTATGAGATTTTATCATAAAAGCATTAGATGTTCGTTCTTTATGGTAAATGATGGTCTGATATGAGATCACACCACATATCCTTTTCCATTTAATGAATATTGTATTCAGGAAGTGATTAAATCTCATTAACAATGATTGTCATTGGACCACCAATTTATTAGACTAATACATTGGATGTATGTAGTTTAATAAATTAGAAATTACCTTAAGATAGTTTTCTATGCTCCGTAACTTAGTTAATGATTTGTCATGACTTAGTTACGTGTTTCTAGTAGAGAACATGTTGAACGTCTTTAACTGTTCAAAGACTTTCATTATGTCTCTGATGAAACGTAAATAGAATATTTTAATGGTTCTAATATATTCTATTTGAAGTGTTGAAAACTATAAAATTCATCGTGAGTCTTTGAATTGTTCAAAGATGTTTGATATGATCAAATATGTGAATTTAAGGCAATTAGTTCCATAGTTATTTAATGAATATGATTTTTACTCAATATTAAACTTTCGCGATTCAATTTTGATGGAATTGGTCGGTGGAAGTAATCGAATCTTATATGATTTGATTCGTTGATATTGAGAGTTACCGAATTAATTTTTTTCAATACTCTTGGGGTTATGCTCCAGTAACACTAATTCATCTCTTTAATTAAGGTTCCAATTATTTCTACAGTTACATATATGATATGTATAGTAGAAAATTCGAATCTTAAAAAGTTTGAGATTTGAAACTTTCGATTGTATAATGGTTATATAATTGAATGTACTTGTGCCTCAGAGGTATGAGTGAAAGATTTATCATTTATTCTATTTAATAGAATATTGTATTCTATTTGATAGAATATCTTTTCTATGATCCCGAGTAATGAAATTGTTTTGTCACTTGATGGTTGACATTGGATGTTGACGATTGTAGAAAAGATTTGACTTTGTGAAGTCAAATGAGAGAGTGATAAACTGTAATGGAACTACATAATTAATAAGATGAAAATACCCTTAGACATCTTCCGTACTAGTCCAATAGGATGTCAGAATCATTTACGAAGTATTTGATACTTAATGATTCTGATGTTTTCTTATTGAAGAAAAGTATCCTATAACTTATAGTGGGTGCGATATTTGATATCGATTCCGGAACTTAGCATTGAACCATAAATCTAAGATTGTTCATGGCTTACGACGATCAAGTTTTGAACTTGATTAGGCTTTCGTTATGAATAGTTCATAAAATGTGCAAATTATTTGCGCAGCAAAAGCACAGTGAGCTCGATAAAAGTTTGACCTTTATAGTATGACAATGAGAAAGGTTACACTCAATAGTCTATTGTAGATTCTGAGGAAGTTTGTCTCTTGTCGTACTATTTGGACAATTAAGGGTCTGTTGGTTAATGTTGATATTAAACCATGATTTTGGCTAAAGAATGCAAAGTGGCGTTCTTGAGTGATTTCTTCGAATGAAAAATCCGTTGTGATTTCTTGGTTTGAAGATTTCATTCTAGAATGGCCCTGGAGTTTGTATTCTGCTAAGATCACAGTTTGATATACTAGCTTATGGAGCTTATTGTAGACTCAGATAAGCTTTCCGGAAAATTATGTTCTCTAGTTTTGATATCAGTCAGATTTCTGGTTTTATCAAAATATAGAGAATATGTATTTGTCAGTAGGGTCAGTGGGAGCATACAAATTTCTTCTAATACTATATATCCTTAAGTCTTCTTTTCTCCATGATAACAGTGGGAGAGTAGTCTCTGTTATATATGATATGATATAAAGTTTTATATAAGATATAAAATTAAGAGACTTGTGAGATACTCTCATTAATCGCATATTAGATATGATCTAATAAAGAACACAGTAAGACTATCTGTATGACAGTTAGTACAACTGTTTGACAGTTAACGTGTCTTTTATATATATAGTTTTCATCTTTCGTAAAGAATGATTCCTTTTTCGAAAGATAAATTGATTGGAATGTCTAGTCAATCTTATGCATCATAAGATGATGGCAAAATGAGTACTATATTATGTGCGATTAAAGATATCAATTTAATCGTAATTGTTACGAGTTATTTTGAAATGCTGTAGACCATAAGATGTGTCTTGAAACATGTTCTTTGTGATCTTTGAGATATTAAGAACAAGTTCTCATTCATGGAGAATTTAGTCAGCAACCATAAGGTCAGATTAGTTTTGATTCTAATTATGACATTAGATGGTCTATGTCATATAAAGTCAGAAAAGATGCAGTGAGAGTGTCACTATTGATTCTACTAAACTAGTGGAATCAGTTGCGACTTTTGAAGTATTGACTTAAGAAGTTGCAAAGTGACCTCAATGATTAGAAGTGTTGATATTAGTTTTGTGTTTGCGGTTGTCTGCAAAGTATTTGGATTTGATCTCTAAATACATAGACAACTCAGTCAGTAGCTATAGCACAATACTGATATAGCATCTGAGTCATATTGATGTGAAATTTGGATTCTACAAAATATGAATGATGCTGGCTTAGGAAAACGATTGAGTTTGTTTGACAGACTCGATTTGTTAAAGCAGACTTACTTGTTCTTGCCTACCTCTTGAGTGCTGGTGAGCTCTTGAGAACCATGAGTATACGATACACATTGAGATGAGTATAGGATACCATGGATTGGCACTAGAGCAAGTGGGAGAAATTGTTGGGGTTGGTGCTCCGAGTGCCAATCCGGATCGTATTTATGTCCGATTCATAAATACAAACAGTTCAATTTTCCATAATATTACCAATTTTACCGGTAGCACCCTTGTCTTTTATACACTTATTCGATCTAATCTCGATTAGATTGAAACTGAATCTGATTTAGTGATACATGTATATTAGACAAAGACCATAGGATTTACAATATAGTGCGCAGTTACAACGTAGTTTGTAATTGACATTGGGAAGCGCATTATTTGTTGTATATCCTTAAATAAAGTTCCTGGTCAAGATTTACTAACACGGGTCGGTTAGTAAAATCCGCTGAGACCAGTACATGTCGTATATCGTGACTTGGTCCGATGGTTTATCCCAGTGAACCATGAGTCTCGGGAGACTCGTATAGACATGTAGGTGTTTATTTGATAAGACACTGAACGACTCACTGAAGGTTTCCTAATAGATGGTACACCAACGTCAATAGGAACCTTCTCGAGTTGAGCGAGCATAGTGGTCCTTCGACTTGAGATACCACAGTGGGATATATGAGTTATCCTCCACACTTTGATGGCAGTCACGTCAACGATCTATTCATGATCAGACCTCCGCCTGTTCGTTGGGTGTGGACTGATGCTCATGATATCCAGTGCGTATCAAGATAGAATCTGTCAGTCCTGTATACAGGGCATAGGCATCCTCACGTGTTTATGATCTAGTAAATCCATGGCCGTGGTATAACGTCGGAAACCAGTTCCGAGTGTTATTTTAAGATCGTAAAGGAAAAGTCGACTGTATTAGACCGAACGGATTTGACGTTCTGATCTATATCCCAAGTATATAATACGGATGGCCTGTGACGGAGGGATTATACATATGCTATGACCTCGACTTGCATAGTTTAGCGAGATTATCCGTGGTCATCATAATCCATGAGTGGGTGGATTATGGACACGAAATTGGATTTCGTGACGGATAAACCTAAGCTTAGAGAGTCCCACAATATGAAGTGTACTCGTTGAGCACTTGGGCAACGCGAATGAATAATACAGATTATTCATAATACTTCACCGGATTAAATGAGTTAATTTGGATCGTTTAATCGTTAAACGACAACACATGCAATTAGGGAATTTTGTCCGCTAATAATTATTGTGTATTTGTATTTGATACATAATACGATTAGATACACATTAATTATTTGTCAAATGAGATTTTGACACATGCCATAAATATATGTATTTATTATTTAATGTAAATAAAAATACATATATGATTTTATTTAATTATCTAGTTATTTAAATGTTAAATAATTAAATAATTAAATTTTTAAACTTTATCCATTTTTCATTAAGTATATGATACATGGTGATAAATCATTGGGACAAATGGCATGAGTTTAATTACACCTTATTCATGTCCATTTGTGATTGGATAATTATAAAGTGATAAAGCTTTAATTTGATTAAATTTTAAGTTGACAAAATTACACCATTGACCACTCATTTTCGTCCATATATAAAGGAAAAGAAAAAATTGTTTTTTCATTATCTTCCACTTCTCTCCACTGCCGAAACAAGCTCCAAAATATGGTTTTGAAAATTGTTTCAAAATCTTGAAGATTTGAAGGAAAAGATCAAAGGACAAGCTTAGGAAATAAGAGATTAAAAGGTAATCTTTTAACCCAAAGCTTAGAAATATGATTTCTTATTTCTTTTTTATTTAGAAAGTGTTCTAGGGTTTCTTTCAATCTAAAAATTTGGGGCTTTGTTGTTTGGTGGATGGATTGGAAGTTATGATGCATGTGTGAAGTGTATTAGGATGGAATTAATGTAATTTCATTCCAATTTTGTTCAAATTATTGTTGGACATTTTGTTGCCATTCTAGAGTGTAATAGCCACTCATTTTATGCCTAGAATTGTTCTTGAGTTATTCATATGTGGTGGGACTCAATTGGTGTTGGATTAATTAGATTAATCTTTGTGAAAATTGGATTAAAGCATGAAAATTTGGTCAATTTACCTTCTGGATCAGATCTGGAATTTTCAGTGTATTAATTGATGTATTTGATGTTAAATAATGTAATGGATGTAATTTGGGAGTCGGCACAATTTCCGGAAAGTGTTTCGGAGTTGAAATAAGCGAAAACGGCCAAAAACGGTGTTACCGGGTGGATTTTGAGCCAACCGGGTGACGGCTGTGAAAACAGTGATTCCGTCACTGTTCTGGCAGCCCGTGAACTGCCCCGACACTATTGGAGCTGACCTGGGCAGTTTCCATAAGTGTCGGGTAGTCGGTTCGGTCAAAACGCGTTTTAGGCAATTTTACGGAAAAACAGTTTTCGTAAAAGTTTCGCGAGTTTTCAACTTGTTTATGTTAATATTTGATATTAAATAAATAGGTTTAGGTGAAATATGAATAAATTATTCATATTAGATATTGATTAATTTATTCGGTATTTTTAAAAAGTTTTAAAATACGATATCGCCCGAACCCGCGCTTCCGCCGCGCCCCGACCCTAAAACCCCACATATAGCGCGGAAGAGTGAGAGTTTTCTCAATACCTATGGGAATGCCAAATACATCATCAGTATACTTGTGCCAGTACGCCACAACAAAATGGTGTAGCGGAGAGGAAGAACCAGCACCTTGTAGAAATTTTCCGAGAGTATGCTACATGAGAAGAACATACCTAGAAGATTTTGGCTCAAAGGTATTAGAACTACAGCTCATGTTATCAACAAACTTCCTCAACCAATGTTGGAGTTTGTTTCACCATTTGAGAAATTATGGGACAAGAAACCTACAGTTAGCTACCTTTGAGTATTAATCTATTTATGCTATGTATTTGTTCATGATCATCTACATAGCAAGATCGATAAGAATGCAGTCAGATATATCTTCATGGGATAAGATGACAAACGAAATGGGTGGAAGTGTTGTGATCCAATAAGTGAAAGGTGTTATACATCTCGAGATGTGGTGTTCGATGAAGCATCCTCATGGTGGACCATAGAAAATGAAGTGTTGTTAGACTCGAAAGAATTCAAAGACAAGCTGCAACAAAAGATAGGGGAGCATACTATCCAAATTCAACCAAGTCCAAACAAAACTGAAGATCCATTTGAGAATGATGGTGAACAAAGAGTAACTCAAAATCCTTGGCAGAGTGAGGTGTATCAAAAACCATACGAAGAAGACATACCTAGTGAAATGGAAGAACTAACTCCACTAAGAAGGTCAACAAGAACTAGAAGGTGAAATCCCAAATACGCCAATGCTGCCATAGTTGAAGAAGTAGCCGTAATAGAACCTGAGACGTTCGAAAAAGTATCACATAGTTCAGAATGGATGACAGCTATGAAAGAATAGATCACTGCACTAAAGCAAAATCAGACTTAGGAACTCGTGCCAAAGCCAAGAGACCCATATCCTGCAAATGGGCTTACAAAATAAAAAGTCATCCAGATGGGTCAATTGAGAGGTATAAGGCTCGATTGGTAGCTCGTTGCTTCTCTCCATAATATGGACTAGACTATGATGAAACATTTAGTCCAGTAGCAAAACTTACAACCGTTATATTCTTACTTGCACTTGCGGCCAACAAAAACTGGAACTTGCGGCAGATAGACGTGATGAATGTCTTTCTCTATGGAGAGTTGGATTAGGAGATCTATATTATTCAACCAATGGGGTTTCAAAACCAAGGTCATACTGAGTATGTGTGTAAGCTGCGAAAGGCTCTCTACGGACTAAAACAAGCACCTAGAGAATGGTATGGCAAGATTGCTTAATTTCTGACTCAAAATGGTTATTCAGTAACATCTGCAGACTCCAGCTGTTCGGTGCCCCGGACAGCGGAAATGGGTCTAACCCATAGATATCAAGTATGGGTATAATTTTAAATCATTTAATGAAATATTATATTTCATTACGAGTGTATAGGGAAAAAACGGGATTGAATCGGAGTCCGGAAGCTCCAGAACGAGTGAAAACAAAATCGGCCTGCGCGAAGGACGCCGTGCGCTATAGTGCGCATGCGCACTGTAGCGCCCAACTGTGCTTTTAATTTTTTTTTTTGTTTTCATTTCAAAGTATCAGTTCTTTAGCTCTCTGGAAAATTTCCTGAGAGTGAGCAATTAGGGTCTATTACCCTAATTACTTCCGGTCTTCCCTAAACACTTCAAAAACACCCAAAATTAATTTTTAATTTCAAAACATCATAAACACAAGTTATAGAATAAAAATCCAATTTTTAAAAATATCAAATATTTTTCCAAAAACATAAATTTATTCTAAATAAACACTTGCGTAAATTTTGAATCCAATACATAAACCATTTTAGAATCCAAATACGAAATGTCTCATGAACAAATCTAGTCCACCTAAAGGTGGTCAAGTGAATCTAGAATGGTAGCCATAGCTCTAAGCTTTAATCTAGAGTTTCAAACTCTAATTAATTGTTCTTTGTCCAACATGAACATCTTTGACCTAATTACAAGCATGTTGTGTTTATACTTCTAAAGTATCATAACATAATTGATTAGCCTTATTCAACATTAAGCTATGTGATCATGCATCTAATACAGAAATAAACATAGCTTAGGAGAAGATCAAACATTACCTACTAAGCTTGATGCAAGTTCCAATCTACTTCTACTTGTTGAAATTGTTGGAGAACCTCCAAGGTGTGCAAACTTGACTTCAAGATCCAATCTTGTTTCCAATGCTTCCAAGCTTCACTTCAAGATCCAATCTTGATTTCTCCTAGATGAAATATTGTAGAGACCTCACAAGCTTCTCTAAACACTTCTCTAACTTAGGCTAATCTCTCAAGAATTTTCTTATGCTTGTATTTTAACTTGTAATTAAAATCTTCCTAAAGCTTGCTATTTATAGCAAAACTTAGGCATTTTTTTTAATTAATAAAAGTTGTAATCAACTTTTAAGTGGGCTTAATCTAATTTGTCCAAATATATATAAGTGGGTTTAATCTAATTTGTCCAAATATATATAAGTGGGCGTAATCTAATTTGTCCAAATATATATAAGTGGGCTTAATCTAATTTTAATATCACCGGTTTATAAGGGGTTATTTTATAGTTTGGGTATTTTAAAGGTTTACTCATTAATTCTTAAGGTTAATACGTCTTGTTAACTGGCCACTAATAAGATTGATATGGTAAATATAAAATAAACTTGACAAAGGAATTTTAGGTTTCAGCCATAAACTTAATAGCCTACGATCTTCATTGAGGATGGATAACCCTTTAATAGATTTCCTTACATGATAGACATATATCTGTCGGGCGGGGGTAACCACAATTGGAACTTAATCTTAATGAATCCAGGTAATTTGGTTGACATAGACATATGGTTCAATTGGGTTATACTGGGTATTTGCATCTGACCATCGACAGAGGCTTTTGCATAATTTTGTGTTCCATATTAGTAAATCAATATATTACACAAACATGAAATAACCACTTCATCTTTTAAAAGATATTGGAAAGATTCACAACACTGGATAGTTTCTTAATATTGAATTTTATTTAATTTAATTTTGAGCAATTTTATTTACTTATTTTTAAGTTTAAAATCATCACCATTTCAAATCAATCAATCAATCTTTTAGCTACTGTAGGACACAGGACTTGGGCGACGCTGTTCTAGGCTCGCGGCACTAGTTGGGAAGTACGAAATAACATGGAGTCGCCACCCGGTGTGAACCGGGACAAAGATTTAAGGCCGCACTCACCCCTCGCAAGGGAAGACCTCAAACCGTTGGGTTCGGAATGGTCCCTTACTCATGTCACTTGTAATGAAAGGATTTATGTAATAATTTAATCAAGCTTAAGTAACACTTATTTCCAAGAGTATCATGCTTCTAAATTCTCATATGCAAAATAAAACTTATGCACACATTTCACATATATCTCACATCTAAATCGCATGCTTAATATATATCAAAATAGCAACAAACATACAACTTTATTTGCATATTACATTCAAGAAAACACAAGCACACATATTAACCATACAAACATACATATGGGCACTTTTCCAAGTGGTACGTGGAATTGTATCCCAAGTACAGACCGCACTACCGTCCATTCGGAATCGGCTATGGAATTTACGTCTGAGTTTCCATCCGATATACCACAAGAAATAATACTCAAATGTTATCACGACACAAGCATATGAATTGTAATTCATTAACATAGTTGTATTCATACATGTGGGGATAGCTACTAGGAAAACTATGCATGAAATCTAATGAAGATGACTCGATTCAGTGGGTGCGCGTTCGTGTAGCGTTCGTAAACGCGTTCGAACGGTAAACAGAAGGTTCGCGTTCGTGTAGCGTCCGAGAACGCGTTCGAACGGAACCAGACCTGATGCATTATGAAACTAAGACAGTGGGTGCGCGTTCGTGTAGCGTTCGTAAACGCGTTCGAACGGAAAATAGAAGGTTCTCGTTCGTATAGCGTTTGTTAACGCGTTCGAACGGAAATGAAACAGAATGCCTACGTTCGTATGGCGTTCGTGAACGCGTTCGAACATGAGGGAGACCTGATGCATGACAAGGCAAAATACATGCGCGTTCGAGTTGCGTTCGTAAACGCGTTCGAACGGGAACAGACCTGATGCATGAAATGGGATGCAATACATAAACGACAAAACTAAAGGGGGCGCGGCGAAGTACTGCCGTAAAGGTGGCCTTTTGGGGCTCTTGATCTCTCAAAGAGAGGACCTTTAGACCAACATACTAAGCCCATGCGCTCGACTGAATCATACATACAGAGAATGAAAAGACAATCATATCAAACTAAGTATGTCCGATTGAACGTATTTCGCATTCAACCGAACACACATCAATCGGTGCGGCAAAGCATCGTGGTGAAGGATTTTAACCCTCCAATTAGGGAACCTTTCATCGCACTTACTAAGCCCATGCACTCGATCGTATCATGAGATTAAACAACATGCAGAATTTAAATGACAAGAATTAAATAAACCAAAGAAACTCAAAACAAGAGGAGATGCCGTTTTACTCAAGTGGTACGTGGAGTTGTGTCCCAAGTACAGACCGCACTACCGTCCATTCGGATTCGGCTACGGAATTTACGTCTGGGTTTCCATCCTATATACCACAAGAGACGACACTCTTCCATTCATCCAATACCCACAACACGCATCACACACACAAAAAATGCCACAAATACAGAAAATATAATCAAAATAAATGACCAGAAATTAAATACGAGTAAGTGTGATAGATACCCTCAGGTCTAACCTTTTAAGCTGTCTCTCGGACTCGCGTTCCACGAAGATCGAAAAGGGGGGGAAAGCTCCGCAACTTTTCTGGTTCACTGGTTTGCCTCTTCCTTCGCTGTTCGGCCACTCAAGCTACTGTTCCGACTCTGTTTTGCTGCCGTTTCCTTGTGGTTTTGCTGCCGTTCCCTCTGTGTTTTCTGCTTACTGTTGGTAGACTGTTTTGATGTTCTTTTTGGTGTGGTTTTGTATGGTTATTTCAAGGATGGTACGTGTCTTTTATGTTACTGTTTTGAGGGATTTTAAGGACTGTTTTGGTGTGGTTTAGGCTGCTGTGTTTTGTGTGTATAAGCTAGAGAGATTGGAGAGAAATTCTTGTTGTTTCTTGCTTACAATGGGCGTCAATGGGAAGGCTTCTTTTTCTCTTGTGTATATGCGTGAACTAGAGGAGCGGAAGAGGCTTGGTGAAGGGTAGTTTATATAGAGAAGGGTTAGGGTTGACAAGGGAAGGGATTTGGTTTCCAAATAAGGAGAGATGTGAAAGGCATATACAAGATTGAGGGGGGACAAAATATTTTAATTTAGGAAGTCAACTAATTTAAATTGGTGTATATCTTATTGAATTAGGAAGTCAAATATATGATTGGCTTTAATTGGTTAGGATTGATTTTAATTAGGCAAACCTTATTTTTAGTTTTAGTATATAATATATTTGATTTATTTATATTAGGCATGATTTTATTTTATGTTTTATTTAATTGGTAAATGATTTAAATATTTTATTTAATGTTTAATATTTATTTATTTAATTTGGGATGTGTTTTATGGGCTTTGGGGGGCTAAATGGGCTGAGGTGTGAGGCTAGCAGCAAAACCAGAATTACCGGCTTCGTTCGAACGCCTCCTCGCACGCGGCACGAACGTCCGCAATATGCACGAGGTTCGAACGAAGTAACGAACGCAGCACCAACGAAGACAGTGAACTTGTGGAATGAACTTGATGACATACTTTTCCGAATTTCCCATTCCGACCTCCGTTTCCCGCGATATCCTTAGCTAAAAAGGTAGTGCCTCCAATTTAGACTCATCATCGGGTTTCACATGCAAAAATGTAATGCCTACAGATACTAGTAATCATTTGACCTCATAAAATTAATAGATTAGGTATTAAGTCCTCGTGGGATCGATACTTTTTATACTGCTTGAACGATATATGCGCTTACGTTATACGCGTGTGATTACGTCGGTCAAGTTTTTAGCGCCGTTGCCGGGGACTTATTTATCTTTCACTATTAGTTTTGGGGTTAGATACCTTTACTTATATCTAATTTTCTTTTTTCTTATTATTTCTTTTTTCTTGTGTTTCAGGTTCTCAAAAACTACATGAGAAGAACCAGAAGCTTTGAACTTTGACCGCTTGACCCAGAGATTGAAAGAACCATCAGACAGTTGAGAAGGGAAAGGCGAGAAGGCCAAGAAGCAATTGTTAACATGGAACCTGAACCTTTAGAAGTTGCACCACCAATTCCAATTCGAGACAGAACCGTTCCAGTGGTTGACAGCTTCATTTCCTGTATTGTACTTCCTTCCTTACCAGCAAATGCGTGTGACATCAAAACATGCATTCGGATGATTCAGCAGTCAGTACAGTTTGGGGGGAATGCAACTGAAGATCCTAATGCCCACATCAGCAACTTCCTGGAAGTTTGCGGCACTTTCAATTACAACAGAGCATCAGAAGAAGCAATGAGACTACGAGTTTTTCCATATTCCTTCAAAGACAGAGCAAAAGCTTGACTACATTCACTAAAAGCAGGTTCCATCACAACTTGGAACACTCTAGCCACCAAATTCCTTGCAAAGTACTTTCCACCAGCCAGAACAGCAAAGTTGAGGAATGACATCACATCCTTCATGCAGCAAGATTCAGAAACTCTTTACGAAGCTTCGGAAAGGTACAAAGATTTACTCCGGAAATGTCCTCACCATGAGATTCCAAAATGGCTTTAAGTCCAAACTTTCTATAATGGACTTTCTGGATTGATGAGAACCACAATTGATGCTGCTGTTGGAGGAGCTTTGATGGCAAAAGGAGAAGATCAAGCCTGTGACTTAATCGAAGAAATGGCTAACAACAATTCCTTGTGGCCAACAGAAAGGAGCATGATTCAACAAATTGCTGGAATTTATGAAGTTGGAGCCAACTCAGCAGTCAATACCAAACTAGATCAGATATGCAAATTCATGGAGACTCTCGGTATGCAAGGCAATATTGAAGCCACAAGTTCACCATGTGGAGGAGCACCAGAACCAAACCAACTTGAAGAAACGGTGAATTTTGTCAACAATTTCAACAGACAGGAGAACAATCCATATTCCAACACCTACAACCCAGGGTGGAGGAATCATCCCAATTTCTCATGGAGCAATAATTCAGGGCAAAAGAACTATCCACCACCCGGATTCCAACAGTAATAGAATAAAGGCCAGGAGCAGGAAAATGAACCAGGAATAGCGAAAGTGCTGACTCAGTTAAAAAAATATGATGCTATGTTTCAGAGCAGATCTGCCTCTATCAAAGCACTGGAGAATCAAATTGGACAACTGGCCAATGCCCAGAGTTACAAACCGCTAGAAAATCTTCCCAGCAACACAGAACTGAATCCAAGGAACCGAGAGAAGGAGCAATGTCAAGCCATTACCTTGAAAAGTGGTACTGAAATCAACAAAGATGTTGGAATCAAGGCAACCAAAGAAGAAGTTCCAAAAGATGCAGTTCCACAGATGGAGGAAAAAGAAGCAAAGGAAAAAGATCAAGAAAAATTCACTCCACCTCCACCTTTTCCACAGCGTCTTCAGAAAAACAAACTGGACAAGCAGTTTGCTCGATTCTTAGAGATTTTCAAAAAGATGCACATCAACATCCCATTTGCAGAAGCCTTGGAACAAATGCACAGCTATGTCAAATTCATGAAAGACATTCTTTCATGAAAACAGAGATTGGGAGATTACGAGACAGTAGCATTATCAGAAGAATGCATCGCTATCATTCAAAGGAAGCTTCCACCAAAATTGAAAGATCCTGGTAGTTTTATCATTCCTTGCATCATAGGAGAGCATAACTTCGGTAGGGCTTTGTGTGATCTAGGTGCAAGTGTTAATTTGATGCCTTTTTCTATTTTCAGGAAATTGCAGATTGGAGAAACAATGCCCACCTCAGTCTCTCTAAAACTTGCTGATAGAACGCTCGTATTTCTGAGAGGTGTAGTTGAAGATGTGCTGGTCAAAGTTGACAAATTCATTTTCCCAGCAGATTTTATTATCCTTGATATGGAGGAAGATGAAAACGTGCTGATCATTCTCGGGAGACCATTCTTGGCTACAGGTCGAACCATTATTGATGTACAAAAAAGAGAACTAACCATGAGGGTACATGACCAAGAAGTAACATTCAATGTTTTTAAAGCCATGAATTTCCCGAATGACGAGAATGAGGAATGTTTCAGACTTGATATGATAAATAGTACCATCCAGACCTCCAATGCAATACAAAGTTCTGCTGACAAACTTAAAGCATGTCAATTACATGTGGAGCCTGAAGATAAATCGTACTGCGCACTGAAGAAGCCAATTCTTGCACTACAAGCAATAGAAGAGAAATAGTTCCATCAGCTCAACGAATTGGAGGAATTTCACATTCAGCCTTTTGAGAATGCCAAATTATACAAAGAAAAGGCCAGAAAGAAACATGATGAGAAGTTAGTGCGCATACAACTGGAACCAGGGTAGAAGGTGCTGTTAAACAAGTCAAGCTTGAAACTCTTCCCATGGAAGCCAAAATCACGGTGGTCAGGTCTATTCTTAATCACCAAGGTCTTACCAGATAGAGCCGTTGAGTTACATGATCCTGACTCCAACAAAACATTCAAGGTTAAAAACAAGCGTGTCAAGCACTACTGGGGAGAATCATTTGAATGACAAAAAGAAAGTGTCACACTTTCAGATCTAGCCTAACGTTCAGGCAGCCACGTCTAGCTGAAGACGTTAAACTTAGTGCTCATAGAGAGGCAACCCATGCAATTTGTTTATATATTGTGATCTGGTGTGTTTTATTTTTGTGTGTTTAATTTTTACAGGTAAAGTCATTTCACGATGGAAGAAGCTCTCGCAAATCTTCACAAGCAATTTCATTCTCTCCCTCAAAAATATCTGATGAAAGTTTACAAAGCTCGCTTGGAACAAATGAGACTACTGAAGATTAAAGGTATTCCTACTGACATTCGTTGGATTATTGAAGCACGGTTCCGATTGGCAGGTGAGTCCTCTGATCCTTTTATTTCACATCTGCCTGGTTTAGGAAGAAGCACATATGCTAAAAAGAGAAGAGCCAAAAGAATGGGTGTATGCTAAAAATGTGCTCGCATGTTTTGTAATACTCGTTGTCGTTCTTTAGGAATGGTGTCTGATAATCGTGAAGATAAGATTAATTTCATTAAGGATGGCTTGAGTAAGGAGTCTTTGGATGACATATCTAAAACTCTTGAGACACATCCCAGTGGATATGTGTATCATGAAATTCGTGTGTTATATGCACAATTCCAAAAGGAAAGACAACAGTTAAGTCTCGGGAATCTGACTCAAAAAGACCTTGTTTGCCAATTTATAAGAAAATTGGATGAGAAGCTTGTCCCTGACGCATAGACGTCATTCAAGCCTCTTCTTTTCTTGTAAATATTATATCTCTTTGTCTTTTCCTAATAATTGTTTTTTATTTTCGCAGACAGGGTCCATACCCTTTTTGACCTTTCACGATTTATTGTTTTGCTAACAATCGTCCTTTGGAAGGTAATAGTACTATTCACTACAAGAAAAAAAGCTTTTACTGATACTAAATTAGTGTCAGTAAATGGTTTTACTGACACTATATAAATGTGTCAGTGTTGCCGCAGCCAGAAATCACTGACACTAGTTTCTAGTGTCAGTGATTCTTAGTGTCAGTAAACGTTAATACTGTAGTATCAGAAAATTATTGACACTATGGTATCAGTAATCTCTCACACTATTTTAGTGTCAGTAAATTATTGACACTATATCATCAGTATTTAGTGATACTATAGTGTCAGTAAATTTTGTTACTGCAGTATCAGTATATCGCATATATTTGATTTTTAGTGTCAGTAATTATTGTTACTATAGTATCAATATCCGTCAATATCTTTTAAAATTTAAAAATCGTATTATTTCACATTATATTTCTTATTTTTTGTAATTAAATTAATCATAAAATATATATATATATATATATATATATATATATACCAACTCAATGAAATAAAAAACTAAAAATTACATTTATATAAAATTCGCAATATAATAGATTAATCGTATTAATCAATTCAACAGTATCACATGATGAATACAAAAACTCCATAGACAATCTTTAAATTAACATATATATATTTCAAAAACTACTCTTAAAGTCCCATCAAAATGTCATGCCCCCACCAAAATTCATGATACTTGTTGAGAAGCCTGCAACAATCCCCCAACAATATGATATCTGGCACAAAATCTGAAATTATAAACCAAATGTTAAGAATTAGATGGACTTCCAAAAAAAATCGATATCTTCATAAATAAAAACATTAAATACATCCAAATAAAAATACAAAATATAACCCTAATCTAATTTTTGTCACATAAAGCACTTATTGACAATAACCATACCAACAACCTAAGAGCATGCATATAAAAAACCAAATGGCATCCATAATAACAAGTTGTATCTTTCATACCGCTACATAATCACCAAACAAACAAATCAATAACACACACACACACACACACACACACACACATATATATATATATATATATAGACGGACATAAAACTGAAATAAAAGGATCTCATGAACCAGATGAAGTTTATGAGATGACATGATCTTATACTGTTTCCAAATGCAGGAAGCAAATCAAGATGACAAGATAGTTGTTCATTATGGAATTCCTGGAAACTAAAAGTTCAAAGCTCAAAATGTACTAGAATGTAACATTCCAGGTAATTGCGATAAAAATAGATGAGATAAACATGTTAGATCTCAATATATCAAATACTGCTTCCATAGCATTCATGCTGCACCTCAAAGCACATCAGATGACAGGTGCCATATCCCCCAAAGGTTTCAACAAGTATCAATCAGAACATGGCAAAACTTCATCAGGTAAAAAACTATCTCCAAGTTCATGTCTGACATAGAGAACATCGAGACACTGTTAATAGAATATTTTACATCATGATTGTTTTAACTTTCAAGTCTCAAAGCAATCTTACCCACTAGCAAAACTCACAAATAAAACAAATTAACCCACCAAATTAAACCCATCAGGGCATAAAACTGAAATAAAAGATATGATTCATATTGCTTTTACTGAAGTAAAAAATCTGGGGAAAAAATTCTAAGCTAAAAGTAGAAACAAGAATGTATTAATTTACAGAAAAGTATGATCTTTATCACATTGCTCATACGCATCTTGAACCATATCAACTACATCACTATAGTCATGACATCTGAAACGTTGACTTTGTGGAAGGTCTTGGCAATTTTCAGAAGGAGATACAGGTTTAGATTCACCATGCCAAGTCCAAACTAAATACGTTTGGAGAAAGCCTTTCTGAAACAAATGAAGCTTCACCTCTTTAGGAGTATGAAACTCCATATTGCAACAACGGGCGCAAGGACATCTAATTAACATTCAATTTTCAGAATTAAGAATTGCAAACTCCAAGAATTCATTAACTCCAACACGATATTCACTGGAAAGTCTATCACAATATATCCATTTTTTGTCCATTTTACGTACCTAACCTGTTCATAATATATACCTTGTCGATGTAAGTTTATAAAATTTTCATAATTAGTTTCAAAGGTTTAAAGAAAACATACATTAGAGTAAAATAACGAAGAACATTGGCTTGAATACATTAGGTTAAAACAATGAGCAAATAGTTTATTATATCTTTAGTGCTTAGATTCATAAGTTGTTGGTTTTTTTTTTCAGTTTATAAGTTTGAATGCCATGTGGCCATGCACAATCCCAGTAACGTACTAGATAGAAACAAAAGGGAAACAATCACCCAAAAACCGGCATGCTAAGTCAAAGATAAGCCGAAGCATAACAATACATAACATTAAACTTCAACACATAAACTATCAAAATAGGCATCACACATAGGAAATCACTAAAGAACTGTACAAGCCCTTCAATTACCTCCATAAGATGCACTAACTTAATATAGAAAATCATAAAATTTTGTGTACCTTTCCACTTTGAGGACTACCCGAGCACTTGGTGGTATTATAAATTTTTGAAGCGTGCTTTAAACAATGATCCTGTGAAACTTCTTTTGTTAGAAATCTACTTTTTACATTTTGATAATAGTACCAACAGCTCTATATGTCAGTTCGAAATCTACATAAATTCTAGTAAAACCAGACATGAAACTCTGACCATCAAAATTTGGCCATGATGAGAAGCTCGCAAACCGTTATGCTGGATTTGGAAGAACAGAATACTTTGTAAATCAGTAAGGTTGTAAAATATTAAACATTAACATTAAACAATCACCTTATCACAGCAAGTGAGCAGCTGAATTAGATTATAAACCCCACCAAAATTCTTGTCCAGAAAGCTCTGCAGATGGGTTATGCAATTAAGTAATATCAAACTCCCTATAACTTGTGAAAGAAAGTGTAGTCCCAGCAGCCTCCATGACTTTTTCGAAAAGTTTAGTCCCACCAAATGAACAATAAAGATAAATGCAAAGCCAATAAAAGATGAGCTCTAGTCAACAAAGTTGAGTAATATAAGGAAGAGAAAGCATACACAAATAAAAATAGAATTCCAAATGACAAATAATGGAGGTGAGACGTAACAGTCAACAGGTTATGCCAGCAGATCTACATTGCCAGTGACTAGCAATCAATGTCAAGAAAACCTACAAAAGCTAATGACCATAATCTGTGGATAAACATTTGTCAATCACTTCTATAGGAAAATTTATACCCCACATATAACTGGAACAAAATTCCTGAAAAATCACTGAAATTCAAGGAAAATTTATACCCCACGATTTGAAATAATCTCCTTGCATATATCAGTCTTAATTCCCAAAAATTCAAACTTCAGATATAAAAGTTATACGAAATGGATCAACAATCAACATTATAGATCTCAACATGCAACCGGCAACCCTACCTCCTGATCCAAAAATAAAAGCAAAGAAAAACCCAGAGGAGAGACCGAGAGAGCAAAAAATGACATACCTAACAGGACTTGAAGCTTTTGAAGGTTGATAATCGAAGTTTGAACTGCTTACTGCTTACAGAGGACTGAGGAGAGACCGACTAACGAGAGTAAAAATTGAAGCCATTGAAGGTTGATAATTGATAGGATGTACTGGATTTTGTTTAGATTTTAGAAATTACAATGAGAGATTCATATTTGAGAGTAAAGAAGGGGGAAACAAAGGCTGCGCGATGAAAAAAAATGTGGGAATGAGAGGAACCCTAAATTACTAAGATTGATTTGGTAACTACGGTTCAGGTTTTGACCCGACAAATACATATATATTTTTATAAACCGCGGTTTAAGGAACAAAAGTCACGATTTGGCCCAGTGGTAAAGCCTTACAAGAAAAAAAAATTTATATCAATGGTTACAATTTCGAGTCCCAGCAGACTTAAGGAAATAATTTTTTTTTTAATTTTTTTACTGATACTAAGGTATCATTAATTACTGACACTAAATTACTGATACTCTAGTGTCAGTAATATATGCGAAAAACGTCACTTCCGCGAGGTGTTGGTTCGACTCCAGACGACTACGCGTTTTTTTTTTATTTCTTACTGATACTATTGTAATAGTAATTACTGACACTAAAATCGTTGATACCATAGTGTCAGTAATTATTGATATTTAAGTGAAAAACACGGAAATAGGCCCATTTACACGTCGTTTCTGACACTTTTAGCCTAGTGTCACTAACCTTAGTGTCAGTAAAGGCCTTTTTTCTTGTAGTGATTATTACTTAACCCTTTTCAGGTATTATAAATTCAACTCATCATTGCACTTTTGAAGGCATCTAGAGCTGAGAAAGAAATACATAAAAATGGAAGCCACTTCTAAAAGAAAAGTTGAAAACATCTGTGTGTTTTGCGGTACTAGTGTTGGTACTAAGCCACAATACGTAGCTGCAGCACAGGAATTGGGACGAGTCTTAACCGAAAGGAATATGCACCTAGTATATGGCGGAGGCAGTCTTGGACTAATGTGGATCATTTCAAAGACCGTACAGGATGGAGGCAGTCAAGTTCTGGGAATCATCCCAAAACCCTTGGCAGAGGCAGATCTTATAGGATCATCAAACGGAAAAGAACTGATCGTGCCAGGTATGTCTGACTGACTGGTGGAAATGATTAACCATGCTGGTACTTTTATTGCTTTGTCAGGTAGTTTGGGTACGTTGGAGGAGATTTTTACAGTGCTATCTTGGGCAAACTTGAACATACACCAGAAACCAATTGGATTGTTCAACGCAGAAGGATTTTATGATTTTCTTTGTGTATTTCTTGATGATGCTCGGAGAAATGGGTTCGTGTCAAAACCTTTAAAAGAACTCCTCTTCACTGCCAGAACTGCCCAGGATTTAATTGACCAAATCTTAGCATATGAACCACAAATTGACCCTATTCTTTCCAAGATAAAATGGTCTGATGATGATCGTGGTAAGAAGCGTCGGATAAATCTGGATTTTAACCTTTAAATTTCCCATTTAGATGTAGAATTTCAGCTAATCAGGTACTATCTTCTAAACTCTTCTTCTACTATTTAAGATATTGGGGACAATGTCTCATTTAGGTTTGGGGGTGGGGAATAGTTGATTAGTATCTTGTTTTTATTTTTAGTCCAAAATTTTTCGAAAAATACAAAAAAAAAAAATTTGAAAAATTTTACAAAAAAATCAAAAAAATATTTTGTGTTTTTAATTTGATTAATCGGGTAAAATTGGTAAGAGATAGCTATGTAAGGAGTTTCCACTCCTGAGACATATCTCAAACCTATTTCGGAACAAGTTAATTTTTGTTTATTTCCTTTTAAATTATTTAATTCGTGAATTCTCCATAATACTAACTAAAATGGATCTTCATATGCTCAGTTGGAAGGTATTATCAACATGCATGGTAACATACGGATATGAGCTATAATTGAAAAGCTTGTAATATTCAGTGCTCTAGTTTAATTGGAGGAAACATCTCAAAAAGCGATGGGATAAAAAAAAACGTCTGAGATCCGAGTTATTAAGTCTGTAAGGGTGTTTTAACACCTAGTGCCCTAAAGCCAACTGGTTTGAGAGTCACTGGCCCAACACTCGCTACATGGATCGAAAGATGCTGTAAAAATATATATATCTGAAGTCTGAGTAATTAAGTTCGTACGGGTGTCTTAACACCTAAAGCCAACTGGTTTGGGAGTCACTGGCCTAAAGCTCACTACATGGATGGAAGATATTGTATATAAATAAAAAAAAATCAAAAATCAAAGAAAAAAAAAATCAGAAAATTAGAAAAAAATTATTCCATTGCTACAAAAAGGTGTGAATTCTCATAAAACTTTAGGACAAAAATAGTACTCTCTTCTCAACTGCACTTGTGACTATTGTGGGTAAAATGAGTTGATTAATATTTTGTTGGTTGTGTATATGAAGAATGGTAAAAATAATCGGAGAATTTACTATTCGGTAATTTAGAAAGAAAGAAAACAACTAATAACTTGGAGTAGAAGTTTCACATCTTTAGTCACTAACTTCTTTAATCTCTTTTCTATTGTCTTTTTCTTTTGTGTACATTAGTTTTACTATCTTTTTACTTTTGTAAAATGTTTGTGGGTATCATTACTGTAAACCATCACGAGACTACAACTCGTCCACTAGGGACACCTAGGGCTTTAAAGGCTTGTTGCATACGCTAAATGCAACCGTGATCCCTACGAAAGTGGCTTAGCTTAATTTTATTTTTATGTTATTTTATTTTGTTGTTTTGCTCGAGGACTAGCAAAATGTTAGGTTTGAGGGTGTGATGAGTGGTAAATATATCACTATTTCCCACTCATTTTACCTAATATTTTGTATAGTTTCTTGAGTTTTGTGAATATTTTGATGTGTTTTGCGTTATTTTGTAGTTAAATAAAGTTTCAGGACATTCTGGAGGTGATTTGGGGACAAAATAGTGAAAAACAGACAAAATGGCAAAATTGTCTTTTGGTGCGTCGCAACGTGCAAGCCTTTTGCGTCGCGACGCCTAACGTGCGCCGCTCCATGCTAACATGTGCTGGGGGCATGTGTCAGAATCTGAGAGGTTTGAATTTGCTAACGTGCGCCGTGCCACGTGTCAACATCACAGCTCATCTGCTAATATGCACTGTGCCACTTGTCATCATCCTATGGTGCCGACAATCACCATCTCCATGTGTCGCCAAGTGTCACCCCACGTGTCAGCTACGTCATCGCCATGTCAATAGAAGACCGAGTCAACTTTGCCACATCACCGCCACGTCATCATCTGCCAATCAAAGTGCGCCACGTGTCGCAATCCTACGGTGTCGACAATCACTATCACCACGTGTCGCCACGTCATTGCCACGTCACTGCCATATCATCTCAATTATTGAATTAATCATCCAAAATGCCACATCATCAAATAAGAATCTCGACGGAACCAATCAGAGCGTGACATGTGTCGCGTCGCGACGCGTGATCCTTGCGCATCGTGATGCGAAGAGCCTATCGACGCCTATAAATTCAACTCGAGATTTCAATTTTAGATGTACCTTCCTCTTTGAATTCTCTGATGTAAATAGAGAGTTTTATATCTAGTTTATTTTAATTTCAGTTTTGTAATTAATTTTAATTACTTTCTGTAATAATAATTTACTTTCTTTACTTTTTTAGTTTTTACTATTCAATATGAGGAGGTAACTTCCCCCTGCTAGGGTGAAAGGTAAATCTTTTATTAATGCTATTTAGATTAATCTCCCTTAATTATAATATATTCACTATTTAAAATTTGACTTGACAAAGATACCGCTATATTGGTCGGTTGGTAATCAATTATAAACTGGTTTTAATCTGACTAAGCATGGATACCGCCTGATTGGTCGGTTGGTAATTTCCGCCTATATGGCTGGATTATTGACAAATATTGATACTGTCTTTATGGCTGGTTGGACTTAATTTGACTTAATCAGGTTACCGCCTATATGGCAGGTTGGTAATATCATCACAAGTTAATATATTATATAAGGGAGATATCTAAAATAGTAGTGGTAAAAGTAGATCATTTAACCCTAGCATTTTATTTTATTGTAATTTTACTTTTCAGTATTTACTTTACCGCATTTACTTTCCAGCATTTTACTTTATGTCTTTTATTTTTAAGTTTTTACTAGCCGTACTTATGTGTCGTAACTAATTTAGTTATCTGGGGTTGTGATGAATTTTAATATCACCGGTTTATAAGGGGTTATTTTATAGTTTGGGTAATTTAAAGGTTTACTTATTAAGTCTTAAGGTTAATACGTCTTGTTAACTGCCCACTAATAAGATTGATCTGGTAAATCTAAAATAAACTTGACAAAGAAATTTTAGGTTTAAGCCTTAGACTTAATAGCTTACGATCTTCCTTGAGGATAGATAACCCTTTAATAGATTTCCTTATAGGATAGACATATACCTGTCGGGCGGGGGTAACCACAATTGGAACTTAATCTTAATGAATCCAGATAATTTGGTTGACATAGACATATGGTTCAATTGGGTTATACTGGGTATTTGCATCTGACCATCGACATAGGCTTTTGCATAATTTTGTGTTCCATGTTAGTAAATCAATATATTACACAAACATGAAATAACCACTTCATCTTTTAAAAGATATTGGAAAGATTCACAACCCTGGATAGTTTCTTAATATTGAATTTTATTTAATTTAATTTTGAGCAATTTTATTTACTTGTTTTTAAGTTTAAAATCATCACCATTTCAAATCAATCAATCAATCTTTTAGATACTAGTAATCATTTGACCTTATAAAATTAATATATTAGGTATTAAGTCCTCGTGGGATCGATACTTTTTATACTACTTGAACGATACGTGCGCTTGCGTTATACGCGTGTGATTACGCCGGTCACATACATTATGCTTCCAATATAAGAATAATATGGAAATTTAGACATCCTAACTCTCTTTTCCTCAGTTTGAGGTGCCATTTTCTTCGAAAGATGTATGCCGTATCAGAAAGGTACATTTGCTGCCTTGCAGTTGGTAAAACTTTACCTTTCTAACATTTTATCTATGTACGTCGATTGTGACAACCCTATAAGCTTCCTAACTCTATCTCGGTAGAGCCTTATACCTAGTATATAGGAAGCTTCACCCATATCTTTCATGGAGAAGTTCTTGCAAAGGTAGGCTTTCACACTTTGCATCATCCCGATATCATTTTCTATGATGAGGATGTCATCTACATACAAGACTAGGAAAACTATCATGCTCCCACTAACTTTCTTATAAACACATGGTTCTTCCTCGTTCTTGATGAATCCAGATAATCTAATTATCTCATCAAAACGACGATTCCAGCTTCGGGATGCCTTTTTAAGTCCATAAATATACTTTTGGAGCTTACAAACCAAGTTTGAAGTCTCACTGGATATGAAACCCTCTGGTTGTTCTATATAGATATTCTCCCCAAGGAATCCATTTAGGAAAGCGGTTTTCATATCCATCTTCCATATCTCATAGTCGTGATATGTAGCAATGGCTAAGAGAATCATAATGGATTTTAGCATGGCTACTGGTGAAAAAGTTTCCTCATAGTCAATCTCAAGACGTTAAGTGTAACCTTTCGCTACCAATCGGGCCTTAAAGGTTTCCACCTTTCCATTGGGCCATCGCTTCCTTTTGTAAACCCATTTACAACCAATAGGTTTAACTCCTTCAGGAAGTTCAACTAAGTCCCAGACTTGATTGGCATGCATTGAATCCATTTCAGATTTCATGGCTTCTTGCCATTTTCCCGAATCGATATCCAATATCGCTTCCTTATATGTAGTCACATCTGTTTCCTCCAAGAGGAGAACATCAAGGCTTACATCAGATGTTAAAAACAATCCTTCAGGAGGCCTTGATATTCTATTCGACTTACGTAGAACATGTGTTGTAGATCCTTCACCTAGTTGGATCTCTGGTTCCATCTCAAGTTCTTTAATGTTGGGATCAAATTCATCAAGTTTAATCTCTCTACAATTCTCATTTTCTCTCAAAAATTACTTTTCAAGAAAAGTTACAAAGCAAACAACAAATACATTTCATTGTTCGGAATCGTAGAATTGATATCCATGGAATTATCAGGATATCCAACGAACCTACATTTATACCCCATGGGTGCTAGTTTATCCCGCTGCGTAATTCTAACGTATGCAGGACAACCCCTAATCTCTAAATGCTTAAGACTTGGATTTCTACCGAACCATATCTGATAGGGGGTCGTAGAAACAGCTTTCGATGGAACCCTATTAAGTATGTAGATAGCAGTTTGTAAAGCGTAACCCCAAAGGTAATAAGGAATATTTGTATAGCTCATCATTGATCGCACCATATCCAATATAGTATGATTTCTTCGCTCAGACACTTCATTGTGTTGAGGTGTTCTTAGTGGGCTATACTGGGCGAGAATTCCATTCTCCCTTAAATAATTTTTGAATTCTTCACTCACGTATTCACCTCATCGATCTGATCTAAGGCATTTGATGAATTTACTGGTTTGTTTTTCTACTTCGTTTTGAAATATTTTGAACTTGTCAAATGTTTCCGACTTATGTTTCATCAAATAGACATATCCATATCTAGACTTGTCATCTGTGAAAGTCACAAAGTATGTGGGTTCAGAATGTTCCATTACTTATGCCAATCGTAATGAACAGATTTATGCTATAATGTAACCAAGTCTTATGCAACACATGCAAGATAATTTAATCAATACACAAGTTTGCATTCCCATGAACATTAATAGAAACAATGGAAGCATATTACATTAAAAAGAGATAATTAAGCACACGAGGCAGAAAGGAATAACCAAAGAGACAAACATGCATAAAATATAAAGGAAGAGCCTGTCCAGTGTGTGCGTGTTCGTGTAACGTTCATAAACGCGTTTGAACGGAGTGAGGCAGAATGCACGCATTCGTGTAGCATTCGGAAACATATTCGACCGGGATGGGATGTGATGCATGACAAGACTGAATGCATGCGTTCGAGTAGCGTTTGTAAACGCGTTCGAATGGAGTGAGGCAGAATGCATACGTTCATGTGGCGTTCGGGAACACATTCGAATGAGATTATAAAAATGGAATCTATAGTGACCTAAACACATGCATGAGTGTTTCTCAAGCGGTACATGGAGTTGTATCCCATGTATAGAACGCACTACCGTCTATTCGGATTCAGTTACAGAATTTATGTATGGGTTTCCATTCGATATACCGCAAGGGATAACACGCAATCATTAACACAATGCAATCATTAACCCAATGTTGACATACAAGAAATATGATAATGCATATAATAATAAATAATCAAAGAGACAAATATGTGAAATAACAAGAAAGATAAATAACACAAAATAAATAAGGAACAATAAAACAACAATAAACGTAAATTAAATGCGAAATAATAAAAGACTAATAATACGAAATAAATGCAGAATAATAAATATGTGACCAAAGAATTTGGCTGTTTTCAATGTAGGACTTCACATACAAGGTTGGACGTATTTCACGTCCAACTAAGCATGCCGTTTCCAGGACAACAAAATAAAATATAATAAAAGGGTGCCCTCAGGTCTTACCTTTTAAGTCGCTTACCGGGAGCGCGTTGGGATGCCACCGGAAGGGTTAACGTTTCCGCTGTTTTTCTGGTTCGCTATTTCCACTAACTGTTTTCTCTATTTTGCTGTTGTTTTTACTATTTTTGCTTTTGTTTTGGTCGCTGTTTTTTGGGATGATTTTGGACTGGTTTGGGGACTGATTCGGGACTGTTTTGGGGTGTATTTTGGGTGGTTTTCAGGACTGTTTCTTTGTATTTCAGGGACTGTTTTATGTTGTTTCTTTGCTGGTCACGTGGGGCTGTTTGCTTTATTATTCGGCCATTTGGTTGATTGGTTCACGTGGGTATAGTGGGCAGCTGATTTGGTTTTGTTTATTTGTGTTTGGCCGGTTGATTGTCGAGTGGCTTGAGGTCTGTGTCGTGATGTGAGGGCTGCCGAGTGTTGTAGTTTAGGTGAGTTTGGCTTTAGTTTGTTTTGAAAGTTGCCGTTAAAGGGTGGATGGGCGTGAGAGAGAAGAGCCAAGAGGAGGAATGTGTGCGTGAGTGGGGGTCAGGCCGAATTTTGAAAAGAGTCGAGAGAGAGAGGGGTGTGGTGTCATATGAGTGAGTGAAGATGAGAGTTGTATGCGTCTAGGGTTTTTATTATTTTTTGTGTGTAGTTGCTGCCGTGAAAAATAGAAGAGGCCTGAATGTTTGGTTTGTGTCTCTTTTTATAAGGGTGAGCTAGGGTTTCTCATGCATGGGATTTTAAAACAATGAAACAAAATCATGCAATAAAGGGGGTGCATTTAATTCAATTATTTAAGAAAAAGATATTGAGTATTTTTTGTGGGGGAATATCTTTTATTTGAGAGGTGATTTATTTAATTTAGGAAGGGGATTTATTGGATTTTAACATGTGTTAAATGTGATTTAATTATTTTTGGATTGGGTTTGGGCGAAATGGGCTTTGGATAGGAGTGGGGGTTTTGGGTCAAGTGGGCTTTTCATGGGTTGCGATGGTTTTGGGCCGAGGCTAATATTCTAAAACAGAGATCAATCAAGCGGGCCCGAGGCTAAACAAAGGAATTAAATTTGATAATGTATTTATTTTTTGAATTTTCCATTCCAACGTCCGTTTTCCCATGACTTTCGTAACTTATCGGGTAGTGCCTCCATGCGAGGCTAATCATTGGGCTTTATGAAAAAATACAATTTCTACTAAAAGCTAGTATAAAAACCAGGCAAAGAAGACAAAATCAAATTACGGCCCAACCGTTCATCAAACACAATGCCCTGTCGTTCCAGATATCGAATTTGGTCTATCATGTTCAAAACATGAGTGCTGACAGCTCCTCTCTCCTTGGGTTCAGCACGGAACAATTCCTTAGACCTTCGATAAGGTTCTATCTCTTGATTTACCTCGAACAACTCCTTGAGTGTTCACATGATGCTCCAATCATCCGGTACTTCAATGTACTGTCTCAGAAAATCTAGAACCATTGATCCCAAGATGTAGTATTTCACCTTCAAGTTATCATCCTTTCATCTATCAAAAGTTTCTCGTTCTTCTAGAGTGGAGTCAGGATCGATATCAACAGACATTGGATTGATCGTGACATAAGTCAACTTTTCATACACCAAGACAAGACGTATGTTCATTTCCCATTCTAAATAGTTCTCGGCTCCTTTTAGCTTATAGGAATCCAAAAGTTTCATCAATGGATTAGTGGCAGCCATCTACAAGACAACATTTTTGAGTAGTGGCAGAACAATTTTCATTTCAAGAGTGATAACACTAATTGATTATGGAATACATGGTGTTCTTTGTACAAATTAACTATGATCAATGGATTAGTTCCCATTGTTGGACAATTATGACCCATAGCATCACTATTTCTAAAATACATGGTGTTCTTTGTACAAATTAACTATGTGACAAAGGAAATTGCTCTTTTGTCATTTATAATTGGATTACTTGGATATATAAATGATAAAAGTCCATATGATTAATACTAGATTAATAAGATATGAGACAATATTAATCCACGAAGGGTTTAATCATTAAATATCCCTAGTCGTAGTATTATCGAGACTGGACATCGATAATGCGGAATAGGATAGTATTGCACTTGTGCGTGTTATGGAAGCTTAACGGCAGAGCTCTCATATATTTAAGTAAAGAATAATTATGTAAGTGTGATAAGAGGTTCTATTAGCCGTTGGATCGGGAACAATTTCGCTATGGATAGACCCCTCGGAATCCCATTGGCAGTATGACTATGTGTCTATGGGAATCCGAATCAGGGTAGGTGTATTTGGTCTTAACCTGAGACTTGCATCGCTAATACTTGCGACAATCGGTACGCTTTAGTTTTGGTCGTCCGGAGCTTTAACAGGTTCTGTGTATGCCTCTTCTGGGTATACTGAGAATCGTAGTGTATTGGGTGTGATGTCAAGATGGATGTGTCACTTCAGTCATATGGAGATGATGATCACGCATGGAGACAGAATTGGTACTCTTAAATGCTGCAGCTATCGGGATAGTATGACTAGGTCATGATTATTTGATTACAGAGACTAGTTGCTAGTGATCCGATATGTGCTTCGTAAGGGGCAGTCACAATTCCATCCCTAGGTCTAGCATGTGACATCAGATACTGGATCTTAATACGTAATACATAGTATACTATGCCTTAAAAGATTATATATTCCATGTTGAATATATTTCTGGAGAATTGGGTATGCACGATGCTTTGCTAGAAGCCAACCATGTCTTGTAAATCGGTGAGAACATGGTATGCGGTACGCACGTGTCGGATAGTCCGACAACCGTATTTACTACCAACATATCCAGAGATCTCTTGGGTCACTTCCCAAAGATTCACCAATGACATTTGACTCGAACAGAATTAATCTAGGATTAATTATGAGAGAGAAAATTAATCTGGGATTAATTATCAGAGAAAGAATTAATCTGGGATTAATTACGTAGAGAATTTATCTGGGATTAAATTCGTCGAAAAGAGAGAACGCGATTAATTTGGAATTAATCGGTAAAATAAATTTAATTGTTAAATTGGATTTTTCTATTTAATTTATTTATTTGGGCTAAAATAATATATTGGATATATTAATTGAAATTGGATTTCAATGCGGAATTAAAATCGGATTCTAATTCAAGCAAACGAATTAATTTGGAATTAATTCGTAAGCAACTTCCGTAATAATTTTGCTAGGTATTATTATTTAATTAAATTAGATTTAATTACGTTGCGATGGAAAATTCGTTTAATTGGATTAAACGAAACCGAGCCCGAAGTGTGTTGTCTAATCCCACTTGAATTTTGAATTTAAGTGGTGGGACCCACTACCTCACATCAATGGTCAATCCATTTGATGGAAGTTGTTGGGAACCATAATTGGTTTTTTAATAATACACACTTACCAAGTCAACTTTAATATATATATGTTTTGTTTTGGAAAACAAAAAGTTGAACTATTCATCTTCTCTCCACTCTCTCTTCTTGGCCAAAAATGATACCCTTTAGAAGGGAAATTTTTCTTTCAATTTGTTAAAAGCTAGCACTTACAAGGAGTCGATTAAGGTGATAGGGAAACTCACCCTTGAGTTTGGAATGCAAAAGAAAGCTTGGAGCTTCTGAAATACAAAGAAAAAGTATTGAACTCATCTGGTCAATGTGATTATTTCCACAACTCTCTTTGATTTATTCACACACAAATCATCTTAGTGATCTTGTGGCATGTGTAGGAAACTAATATTGGTATTTAGAGCCATCCTAAGTTTGAGTTGAATTCTAGGGTTTATGGACTTTAATTTAGGGATTTTGTGTTTGGAGCATGATTTGTCTAAATTGATTGTTGGGTTATGTTTGTATGATGATGAATTGGATTTGTGCATCTTTGGAATTGAGATAAATTGATTAGATCCAAAATCCTTAATTCCTACCACATGGCCGAATACTACCCTAGAGTAGCTCATGGTGATTTTTTGAAAATTAGCAATTGGATATGTTGTTGGCATGAAATGCATGATTAGATATTGATTTAATTGGATTGAAATCAAATTGCATGATAATTTCCTTGCCAAAACCGTGAGCCTAAGCATGTTTAATGGAATGATTTTGCTTTAATTTGTGTTGGACATGAATTGGAATTAATGAGCATGATTAATTGATTTAATTATTGTTTTGGAAACATTAGATTAGTTGATTAATTATGTTAATTACACTTGAATTGGATTAATATGTAATTTGGAATAATGTATTAATTTAATTATTGTAATTGGGCTTAATTGGCTTGGTTGGGCCAAGTTTGGTTTTGGACAATTGGGTTGGATCCAATTGGGCCTAAAACCATTTCCATAAAGTCCAAATATTATTATTGGGCCTTTAATAATTTAATTGGGCCTAATGTGCCAAAATTAATTTTTGGGCAAAAGGTGATTCCTATTTGGGCCTTGGTATCTTGAGTTTGATCCATAATAGCCAAAGCCCATGCCTAAAAAATTAATTGAAAGCCCATTGGACTTTAATTAAAATAGTATTGGATACTAATTGGGCCTTTGAGACTCAATTGGATTGGATTTGGAATCCAAGTCTAAAAGGCACTATTAAAAGTGTAATTATTTAATTTGGAATTAAAAATGAATTAGTATTGAATACAAATTAAATTGGATTTAAAATTATAGTTTGATATAATTCAAGAATACGTACTTTGGGTATTTATTCTTAAACGAGTTGGACTCGCGCAAATCAAATCGTTGTTTGAACATTGGATGATCATTAATTCAAAGATTAATTAATTGGATTAGATTGATTGAATAACATGCTATGTGTGAATACTTGGATGTATTGTATGAATAATGTATATTAGATGGATATTAGAAGGGTGAGGGCAATTTTGGAAATTGTTGTAATAAATTTAGAATTTATTAAATTGGACCTGCGTGTCCAGCCTATTATCTCTATTCTCTTTGTATTTCTCTTTTCACCAATTCCCCTCAATGTTAATGAGGTTTCTTTAATGTATTATGTAATTGGGTAGAAGTATGAATTGTGCTAGCGGGAGAGAGGAAAGTGAGAGATTTGTTCTAGGAACAAATTGTTATATATCCATCCTCATATCATTATTAATTTATTTCGCGCCTTATTATGCTTTTAGAATTCATGCTTAAGGGTGTATGATGAGACCTGATCAAAGATAATAAATTGGTTGCCAATTTACGTGAAAAACCCTCAATATAATATTAACTGTTTTTCCTTCCATTGAGTGGTTCTCTCTCAAGATCCAAGATTGGCAATGGTTTGTTGGCCAAAGTCAAGATCAATGCCCATCGCGAATGTGTTTGAACCACGAAAGCTTTGTTCTATATCGCATGTCTTGGGCGGTTGTGACTTGTTGGCTAAAGTCAAGGTCACTTCTAGTTCATCGACGTGGATTACAAAGCTATCCCACTGTCAATGGGTCCCGCTTAACTGGAATCATTAAGTTTGTTGAGCCAAAGCCAAGGCTTAGTTGATTCAGAGGAAAATGTTAGGAAATATATTGGATAAATTTATATATCTTGGATATATGTTTCGGACTTGAAGGTCAACCTACCGGATCTAGGAATTGGATGAGATCCAATTGATCTTAGAGATCTACCTAGTTAAGTTTCATACAGCTTGTTGGCCAAAGTCAAGGTTGTGTGTTATTTAACAGGATCCTATCCCACTAGGAAACTAGGTTTCCCGAGTACTCCACAGAGGGTTAGAGGCTCGCCGAAAAATAGTGTGAGGCAAGTATTAAATTTGCAATTTCGTTTAAATACTTGCCAATACTAGGGGTGAGCAAAACCGGTTTCGGTTCCGGTTCCACATGGAACCGGAACCTACCCGGAAAAATTCGGTTCCGCACTAAGTGGAACCGGAACCTACCCAATTAAACAGGGTACCCTATTATTCGGTTCCAATCCGGTTCCGGTCCGGTTCTGAATTACCCTATTTTAAAATATTTTAATGAAAACTACATTCCAATACGAGTCCGTAGGAAAAAAAAAGGGGACCAAATCGGAGTGTGGAAACTCAAGAATGAAAAAAATGAAAATTTTTAATTGATATTGCATTTTTGTGATTAAAAAAAGGAATAAAGAGGAAGTGAGCAAATTTCTTTATCATTGTTATTTCAAAGAGTCATCTTTCTGGTAAGCTCCATAAATCTTTGAAAGACATGATTAGTCTTGGGCATTTTAGGTTACAACTTCTATAGTACTGAATTATGCTAAAAAATCGTGGCCATGATAAGAGCCATCACTGAGAATGTAACCTTCTTCATCTGCTTGATGCTGATCTGGAGTCAATCTATATCATGCATGTTCATTTTGCACTATAAACTCAGGCCTTTGTAAAATATTGATATCAATATAGTATTTGTATACATAGTAGTTTTGCTAGCTCAGTTTGCTAACCAGATTTATGAAATTTAAGGATTTGTAATTGTAGTTTGTAAGTTTAGTCTTACATGTTGACGTTACACGTCCTTTTTTTTTTTTATTGGGGAATTGATTCAAATTCTATCCAATGCTAGAAATTAAAGCCAGTGAACTGAGGTTGGTTAGATAAATGAAAATCTGACCTCTGTTGAGTATTTTAACTTGAGGATATGCTTTGAATAGGACTGACATGTACTGCAACAAAAGCATGCAATTATAACCGGTTCCATGGTCCGGTTCCGGTTCCGATCATTTTGGAACCGGAACCTACCCGGATAAAATCGGTTCCTTCATTTTTGGAACCGGAACCTACCCGATTACAACCGGTTCCGGTTCCAAACCCGAAAAACTGGTCCGGTTCCAACCGGTTCCGGGTAGACCCGGAACCGTTGCTCACCCCTAGCCAATACGCGCTCTTTTATTTTATTTATCGTTGTTATAAATATATTTGTTTGACTAATATTTAATATTGCTTTCTTTAAACAGTTAAACTGTACAAGACACTACTCTACTTGTAGTTGGTCATATAGTTGGACTATAGTAACCATTATATTTTGAGTGTACCCAAAATCATTGATTGGATAGTTGGACTATTGCAATCGAGATGGCTGGAAAGATTAGCGTCAAAGGACATAATCCTAGGTGAAAATGTCTTTAACGGCGTAAATTTTCCAGATTAGGAAATGAATCTCAGGATAGTCCTGTGAGCTGAGAAGTTACTCTATTGGATAGAGAAACCTCTCGGGCCTGAGACCGGAGTTGAGCAAATAGTAGGCATGATCTTTAGAAGACTCATTGTGATGATAACTTTAGTGCTCAATTCATTATGCTTGCCGCAATGACTCCTTAATTTCTTCGTCAGAACTAAGGATTAGATCCTTATACCATGATGTTGAAATTAAAGGATCTTCATAGATCTTTGAAGTACGAATTACAAAAGGAAGCTCTTTCGCTCGTGTATGTCAGAGGGTACATCTGTCGAGCACTAGGTGTCGCAGATGATTGCTGACATTGAATAGCTAGGTTAGCTGGGCATTACCTACGAGGCCGAGACTTCCATAGATTTGATCTTATAGTCTGTAGACAACAGAACCTGGGCGACACTGTTCCTAGGCTCGCGGCCTAGTTGGGAAGTACGAAATAACATGAAGTCGCCACCCGGTGTGAACCGGGACAAAGATTTAAGGCCGCACTCACCCCTTGCAAGGGAAGACCTCAAACCGTTGGGTTCGGAATGGTCCCTTACTTATGTCACTTGTGTTGATATAATTTGTGCAATAAACTAACCGAATCTATTCAACATTCATGCTCAAGGGTACTTAGATCTAACATGTTTTCATCCAAATAATTCTACGCAATGTAACACAACAAGCATATTGAACCATTAAATCAACATGTATATATCATTACCCAAACGCATCATAAACTAAGGACATGCATAAAGAACAACCTAAACATGCTTTAACAAATAAATAACAAACTAAATTAAACCATGCTTTAAATAATAAACAAATAACCTAAAGACTATAACATGCTCAAATACAAATTTGGATGAGACGAGATACGTGTATCTTAAGTGGTACGTGACATTGTATCCCGAGTGCAGACCATACTACCGTCCATTCAAAATCGGCTATGGAATTTACGTCCGGGTTTCCATCCGATATACCACAAAAGGGGAACACATATCCCGCTCATCCAACAATCACATCATGCTTCAAACGACTCTCATGCAATTATATATCAAAATAAATAAAACAAAAATAAAGAAGATAAGTAAAAAGGTGCCTGTAGGCATTGCATTTTTGCATGTGAAACCCGATGATGAGCCTCATTTGGAGGCACTATCTTTTAAGTCGCGGAAATCACGGGAAACGGACGTCGGAAGGGAATAGTCAAGAATTGACGATTTTGTCGGATTTAGTTCACGTGTTTAGCTTCGGGTTCGCTGTTGGATCTCCGTTTTAAAACTTAACCTTAGCCCAAGCCCATTAAATCACATCCAAAGAAATAATTAATATCACAAACCAATAATAATTAAACATTTAAAATATATGTCACAAATTAAATTTAAATTAAAGTAAATAAAACAATTAAATTCACAAATAAAATTAATTAACTCACAAATGTAAACTAAAATGAAATTAAAAACTAATTAAATTAAATGTTAAATCTAAAAATCACAAACCAATTAAATTAATTAAATTCTAATTAAATTAATTCCAATTCAATTAAATAAACAAATTAAATATAATTAAACAATATACCAAATTAAATAAAACAAATAAATCTAAATAATCACCTACCAAAATAATAAAAATACTTACCCAAATTAAAGAAATTGCATGCCTAATTAAAATCAATCAACAAATATTATTCCTAATTAAAATATATTATTCCTAACTTAAAATATTGTATGCCTAATCAATACAAACTAAATATTCAACCTCCTAATCACCAATCTTTGTCTCCCTCAATCCATTGATTTCCTTCTTTAACACTAAAACAAATCCCTATCCACGCAAACCCTAATTGACAACTATAAAACACATACTAAACCAACACCCTAAGGGACTGACTCACGGCTGATTCAAAAACAAGACCAAAATTACAACCCTAATTCTCTAACACACGGCAGTGACCAAACAATTCCTCCATATTGCCACAAATCTGCCTTCCACGCACGTGAGGTTCCATTGCCCTTCATCCTTCACGCTAATCGCCACAAGCCTCCCTCAACACACACACAGCCAGCCCTCAACACGCCCCTGACTCCCCCACTCATCCAGCAGCCCCTTCACGCATAATTTACACACATAACAGCTCACCAACTTGCCACAACAAACAGCTCCTTTAATGCATCAAGACACTGCCTAAATCAGCAACCATTCACGCCATAAGCAGCCCTCTTCAAGCCCTTCAATTCACGTCCCTAAGCCCTCACAAACAGCCCCTGATTCATGCCTAAAAGAACCTCACGTCCCCTGCCCTAAAACAGCCGCACATCATCCCTTACTATACGCCCAGTTCAGCCACAGAAACCAGCCAAAACACAGTCGCAAACCCCACCTTACTGCATGCCAAAACTGCTCTATGTTCAGCCTCTCAAATTGCCGAGAAACTGCCCACTGCACTGCCATCAAATTGCCGAGAAACCAGCCCCTAAACCGACACAGAACCAGTGAACAAGTCACCCCAAAACAGTGAGTAAACCAGTCCCCGAAAATACCCCAAAACAGTCCCAAAAACGTACAAAATAGTCCCTAAATGTACCTGAACAGTGAGCAGCAAAACGGCAGCGAGATAGAGCAGCAAAACGGAGTGAAAACAGCGAGCAAAACAGCGAAACAGCGAGGTAAAACGCAAACCAGTGAACCAGAAAAGTTGCGGAGTGATAGCCCTTCCGACGGTTGTAAACGCGAGTCCGGAAGACGACTTAAAAGGTTAGACCTGAGGGTACCTTTCACACTTGTTTTCTTTTTATTATTTATTCGATTTTTATTGATTCTTTTTATTGTGTTTTAAATTATTTATTGAATATTGTTTGCATGTGATGTGTGTTGTGGCCATTGATTAAAACGGAAAATACGTCGTCTCTCGTGGTATATAGGATGGAAACCCAGACGTAAATTCCGTAGCCGATTCCGAATGGATGGTAGTGCGGTCTGTACTTGGGATACAACTCCACGTACCACTTGAGTAAACGGCGCATATTTCGCTTTATGTTTTTTGATTATTCGCACTTTATTATTCCGTCTTTTTATTTCCGCATGTTATTTATTTATGTTGTGGTGCGATCGAGCGCATGGGCTTAGTGAGTTAGTCCAAAGGTCCCCTCTTTGAGAGACGAAGAGCCTAAAAGGCCACCTTTGTGACACTACTTCGCCGCGCCGGACGAAGTGTGTTTGGGTTGAATGTACGTTCAATCGGGCATATGAAGTCCTACACTTTTATTGTCTTTATTTCATGTATTGTGATGTGACGCGCATGGGCTTAGTATGTTGGTCTAAGGTCCTCTCTTTGAGAGACAAAGAGCCCCAAAAGGCCACCTTTACGGCAGTACTTCGCCGCGCCCCTTTATTTTTGTTTAGTATGACATCTTCTTACATTACCATGCATCATATCACATTGCGCATGGGCTTAGTATGTTGGTCTAAAGGTCTTCTCTTTGAGAGACAAAGAGCCTAAAAGGCCACCTTTACGGCAGTACTTTGCCGCGCCTCTTTTATTTAGTTATTCGCTTCATAACGTCTTTTTGAAAATTCATGCATCATATTGCATTGCGCATGGGCTTATCAAGTGAGATCAAGGGTCCTCCACTTTGAGGGATGAAAATGCTTGAAAGCTACCTTTGCTACAATGATTTGCCGCGCCCCTTAATATGTTTTTTATGTACAAGAAGTCATATATTCATATGTTCATGTATGTGTCATGTTGTTTACTGCATTTTGGAGGTCACTGCTATAACCTCGTTCGAACGCGTTCCGAAACGCCGCACGAACGCATGTTTTCTGTCTCATCTTGTTCGAACGCGTTATCAAACGCTATACGAACGCGATCCTTCTGTTGACCGTTCGAACGCGTTTACGAACGCTACACGAACGCGAATACACTGAATTGAGTCATTTTCATCATATGTGCGTCTGTGTCTATATCTATCTTCTTTTGCACTACGTCATAGCATGCTCACTTTAATGCCTAATTGCATCCCTAAGCGTCTTTTTGCATTATGTACTTAGTTGACCCTTTTATTTGTGCATGGACATGTAATGGCTATTTGTTTATGATATGTCTATGAAATCACATGTTCACCATCATTTGATTCGCCTTTATGTGTGCTTGTGTGGTTAGTATGTGCTTGCGTTTCCATGAATACAACATGCCAATGAAATTGTCTGTTTGTTGATTTAATGTACTTCTAAGCATGCAATCTTATATGTGAAATACATGTATATTTAGGCGCATATTTTATTTTATAAATGTGAATTTAGAAGCATGATACCCTTAGAAATAAGTGTTACTTCAACTTGTTTAAATTATTATATAAATCCTTTCATTACAAGTGACATGAGTAAGGGACCATTCCGAACCCAACGGTTTGAGGTCTTCCCTTGCGAGGGGTGAGTGCGGCCTTAAATCTTTGTCCCGGTTCACACCGGGTGGCGACTCCATATTATTTAGTATTTCCCAACTAGTGCCGCGAGCCTAGAAACGGCGTCGCCCAGGTTCTGTTGTCCACAGTCTGGCGACTCCACTGGGGATAGAGAATTGGCCCCGAAATATTATCTTGTAATGTTTGGATTTATGTTTTAATTGACCATGTCTATAGTGGATGAAGTGGGGGTTTAATCAAGGGCACTTTGAGGCTAGGTAATGGTTTGGGGTCTTCCTTCACTCACTACCTTTCTAGAAGGAAAAGCTGTGAGGACACCTATATGGCCACCTACTCGTAGCCTTTGTGATGGACTAATTTGGAGGACTCGTTGTTTATTCCTGACACCAAGCGATAAGAGCCTAAGAGGCTTGGGTATTTAAGTGAGCCTCGCTCCACCTTCCCTCTGGGGAATCTACAACGGGAAATCCATTTGACAGTCCGTCACACACCATAGCTCATTGGCACGTACCTTAGTGTATAAAAAAGGGTGCGCTCACTTGGTTGCTCGAACCCTTGAGTGGGGAGACCTAGTTGTGGGCCATCCTTCGCCGGTGAGAGCCTTTGTGTATACTCTTACTAACCCACCCATAGACCGGTTTGTATGGCTAAAGTAACAATTATTTCCTTGAGTATGTGCTTGTGGACCACCCTCATTTGGATGCAGTTGGACTATTGTCAGAAATGCGGGCTTGCTGGGCCATTTAAACTGGGGCAAGTTCGTACCGTATGACTATTAGGCCCAAAGCTTCTGAAATGTTGGTGGGCCATTATGTAAAAATTGCTATGTTATGTTTGTATTATCTCTCTTTTATGCTTGTGTTTGGGAACATCATCGTTTGGATTCATTTGGACTATTTGTCATAAGATATGGGCTTGTTGGGCCATTTAAACTGGACAAGAACGTACTTTATGACAATTGGGCCGAAGGCTTCTAAGTGTTGATGAGCCACCTTGTGCTTGTGTTCGGAATGTTACCATTTGGATTTAGTTGGGCTCCTTGCCATGAGACGTGAACTTGTTGGGCCATTTAAACTGGGATGGTTCACTCCTATGGCAATTAGCCCGAAAGCTTCTAAAATGATAACGGGCCGATTTGTTGTAAAAATTTTAATTGATTTAGTATGTTATATATGTTATATGCATCTCATGCACCCCATGCATACATACATCATGCTAACCCTTGTGTTCTAAAAGCCATCATAGACTCCCGTTGGGTTAGGGAAGAGGGAAGACTCACCAAAAGACCGGTAACAGATATGAGTACATCCGATAATGAGGTATCCCGAATAGATCAGTTGGAAAATGGTTTGGCCAAGATTACCGAACAGTTGCAAGCCTTGAGTGTTGCCATGACAAATATGGCTGTGCCCCGTGCTGGGGGAAACTCTGAGAATGTAAGACGTGAGGAGACTCCGAATGGATTGGGGGATGACATCCCCGCTTTTGATGACGATGTGCTGATTATATACCACTGGGAGAAAAGTTGGGTCTCATGAAGAATTGCAGAAACTCCGTGACCAGGTAGAGTCTGTTACCCGTAAGATGAAGGGTAAGGATGAAGACTTACTAGACTATGAGGCGATGACCTTTGAGGAACAGTTGCCTGCTCAGTTCAGAATGCCCGACATGGCTAAGTTCAATGGGAACGGAGATCCGAGAGTGCATCTCCGTCAGTATGTGTCTGTTATGAGTTCAGTTGGCCTGTCTCAGCGCCAAGTCCAAAAGATGTTTGGGATGTCACTCGAGGGGGCACCCGTAGTATGGTACCATAACTTGGACAAGCAGGTTAAGGAAGATGGAGGGAGCTAGCTGATGCTTTCTTAAAGCAATATGTCACGGACCTGGAGATTGACTTGTCACTCCGTGACTTAGAAAATATCAAGCAGAAGCCGGAGGAAAATTTCAAGGAATATGTGGACCGCTGGAGGAGCCAGCTTCTGAAGATGCAGACCCGGCCCTCAGAAAAGGACCAAGATCAAAATGATCATCAAGGGCACCAAGCCCTCTATTTATGGCAAACTGAGGAGAATGACTTCGATGATTACTGATTTTTGACAGCTGAGGGAGACAGTTATGGATATTGAGGAGGAGGAAGCCGAGAACAGAAAGTTTTATGGACAGAACAGAAGGAATATTGGGGGACATTCAGGGACTATGCCTGCTACTGCTGAGGTCACTGCTATTAAGAACAGACGATTTTCTAACCTTGGTAAGCCCCTTTCAAAGGTATTCGAAAAGCTGAAGGCGCAAGGACTCTTAAAACCTTTGGAACCTAGGCCCATCCCAAATCCTGTGCCACCTCACATGAACTTAAACTTATACTGTCACTTCCACCAAGAAAAAGGCCATGACACCGACAACTGCGCCCGCCTCAGACATGAAATCCAAAACCTCATCGATGCCCATACAATACCCGACCCAGAGAAAGAATAACCCAATACACACAGAAACCCCCTACCAAATTACCACTCCGCCCCACCACCATGATAACCTTTTGCTTTCTTGAGACCTTTGACCTCCGAACCCTCAACCACCAAGCTTCTCATATGGGGATAAGGGATAACAATGGTGAAGAACCATGAGCTGAAGAAGAAGGCACTGTTGTTTCTCCTAGTTTATCTTGCACTTTTAATAAAGACATTGATTTTGTTTACCTGTTCGAACGTTTCCTCAACAATAATAAAGGCGATCATTTCATTTATCTGCCTAAGACTATTACTTTCAAACTTGCAACATGAGTGTGTTCAATCTTGGTAATGTGATGCTCAGAACGTAAGGAATCCTCAAAGGAAGCAAGCAGAAAAGATAAGTTAGCCATTCAGGAATTGGGAAATTGAGACAGTGGGACTGTTAGACTTGGAAAGAAATGGGTTCCTGGAACAAATCAGTGTAGACTGGTGGAAATGGTACATTCCCTAAGAGAAGAATGGTCATCAATGGAATTGACAGAAGACCTAACCCAACGGGATAAGAAAACTCACGCATACATGCATACACGTAACATATTTTGCATTCCTTTTTGTGTTTTGTGTTTGTTTTGTGTTCACAGGTTTTGAAGAAGAAAGAGAGAAAGCGACAAATGAAATCCAGTCAGAAGCACCAATATTAGCATCGGTATCAACGTGGGGGCAAGGCCCATAGCGGCGAGGCCCATATCAGTATCAGTTTGAGGGCAAGGCCCACATCAGTATTAGTTCAGGGCCGAGGCCCACATTAGTATCAGCTTGGGGGCGAGTCCCACATCAGCATCAGTTTAGGGGGGGAACCCACATCTGCATCAGTTTGGGGGCGAGGCCCATATCAGTATCAGATCGAGGGCGAGGCCCATATCAGTTCAGGAAGAAAGCCTACACTCAGTGCAGTTCAGGAAGAAAGCCTACATTCAGTTCAAGAACAAAGCTCAAGGGGAAGAAAGCTTCATATCAGTATAACTTGAGAACAAAGCTCAATGGGAAGAAAGCCTCATATCAGTATAATTTGAGAACAAAGCTCATGGGAAAGAAAGCCTCATATCAGTATAGTTTGAGAACAAAACTCGGGAGGAATAAAGCCTCATGCCAGTATAGCTTGAGAACAAAGCTCAAGGGGAAGAAAGCCTTATATCAGTATAATTGAGAACAAGCTCAAGGGGAAGAAAGCCTCATATCAGTATAATTTGAGAACAAAGCTTAAGGGGAAGAAAGCCTCATGTCAAGTACAGTTCGGGAATAAAGCCCACACTCAGTGCAGTTTAGGAAGAAAGCCTACATCAGTTCAAGAACAAAGCTCAAGGGGAAGAAAGCCTCATGTCAAGTACAGTTCGGGAATAAAGCCCACATTCAGTACGATTCAGGAATAAAGCCCACATTCAGTATAATTCGGGAATAACCCACAGTCAACATAATTCGGGAACAAAGCCCAAGGGAATAAAGCCTCATCTCAATGCAGTTTGGGAACAAAGCCCACAGTCCAGACAGTCAGGGGATAAAGCCTCATCTCAACACAGTTCAGGAATAAAGCCTCATCTCAACAGTCCGGGAAAAGCTCAGGAGGAATAAAGCCTCATCTCAACAGTTCGGGAATAAAGCTCGGGAGGAATAAAGCCTCATCTCAACACAGTTCGAGAATGAACAAGCCGGGAATGGCACTCTAGGAATGGTAATACAGTTCAGGAATGAACAGGCCGAGAATGGCACTCCAAGAATGGAAGCACGGTTCGGGAATGAACCAGGGGTCGCAGCACCTCACCATCCAAATCAACTCAACTCAACACGTGGAAAGTCAAGTGGCAGTTGGCTAGCCAGGTAAGTGAAAATGCATTGCATAGACTTTGATAGGATTGTCACTGTCACACACTGCACAAGTCCCATCAAAGTGGGGGCGACTGTAGGCATTGCATTTTTGCATGTGAAACCCGATGATGAGCCTCATTTGGAGGCACTATCTTTTAAGTCGCGGAAATCACGGGAAACGGACGTCGGAAGGGAATAGTCAAGAATTGACGATTTTGTCGGATTTAGTTCACATGTTTAGCTTCGGGTTCGCTGTTGGATCTCCGTTTTAAAACTTAACCTTAGCCCAAGCCCATTAAATCACATCCAAAGAAATAATTAATATCACAAACCAATAATAATTAAACATTTAAAATATATGTCACAAATTAAATTTAAATTAAAGTAAATTAAAACCAATTAAATTCACAAATTAAAATTAATTAACTCACAAATGTAAACTAAAATGAAATTAAAAACTAATTAAATTAAATGTTAAATCTAAAAATCACAAACCAATTAAATTAATTAAATTCTAATTAAATTAATTCCAATTCAAATTAAATAAACAAATTAAATATTAATTAAACAATATACCAAATTAAATAAAACAAATAAATCTAAATAATCACCTACCAAAATAATAAAAATACTTACCCAAATTAAAGAAATTGCATGCCTAATTAAAATCAATCAACAAATATTATTCCTAATTAAAAATATATTATTCCTAACTTAAAATATTGTATGCCTAATCAATACAAACTAAATATTCAACCTTCCTAATTCACCAAATCTTGTCTCCCTCAAATCCATTGATTTCCTTCTTTAACACTAAAACAAATCCCTATCCATGCAAACCCTAATTGACAACTATAAAACACACACTAAACCAACACCCTAAGGGACTGACTCACGGCTGATTCAAAAACAAGACCAAAATTACAACCCTAATTCTCTAACACACGGCAGTGACCAACAATTCCTCCATATTGCCACAAATCTGCCTTCCACGCACGTGAGGTTCCATTGCCCTTCATCCTTCACGCTAATCGCCACAGCCTGCCCTCAACACACACACAGCAGCCCTCAACACGCCCCTGACTCCCCCCACTCATCCAGCAGCCCCTTCACGCATAATTTACACACTAACAGCTCACCAACTTGCCACAACAAACAGCTCCTTTAATGCATCAAGACACTGCCTAAATCAGCAACCATTCACACCATAAGCAGCCCTCTTCAAGCCCTTCAATTCACGTCCCTAAGCCCTCACAAACAGCCCCTGATTCATGCCTAAAAGAACCTCACTTCCCCTGCCCTAAAACAGCCGCACATCATCCCTTACTATACGCCCAGTTCAGCCACAGAAACCAGCCAAACACAGTCGCAAACCCCACCTTACTGCATGCCAAAACTGCTCTATGTTCAGCCTCTCAAATTGCCGAGAAACTGCCCACTGCACTGCCATCAAATTGCCGAGAAACCAGCCCCTAAACCGACACAGAACCAGTGAACAAGTCACCCCAAAACAGTGAGTAAACCAGTCCCCGAAAATACCCCAAAACAGTCCCAAAACCGTACAAAATAGTCCCTAAATGTACCTGAAACAGTGAGCAGCGAAACGGCAGCGAGATAGCAGCAAAACGGAGTGAAAACAGCGAGCAAAACAGCGAAACAGCGAGGTAAAAACGCAAACCAGTGAACCAGAAAAGTTGCGGAGTGATAGCCCTTCCGACGGTTGTAAACGCGAGTCCGGAAGACGACTTAAAAGGTTAGACCTGAGGGTACCTTTCACACTTGTTTTCTTTTTATTATTTATTCGATTTTTATTGATTCTTTTTATTGTGTTTTAAATTATTTATTGAATATTGTTTGCATGTGATGTGTGTTGTGGCCATTGATTAAAACGGAAAATACGTCGTCTCTCGTGGTATATAGGATGGAACCCAGACGTAAATTCCGTAGCCGATTCCGAATGGATGGTAGTGCGGTCTGTACTTGGGATACAACTCCACGTACCACTTGAGTAAACGGCGCATATTTCGCTTTATTATTTATTTATTATTCGCACTTTATTATTCCGTCTTTTAATTTCCGCATGTTATTTATTTATGTTGTGATGCGATCGAGCGCATGGGCTTAGTGAGTTAGTCCAAAGGTCCCCTCTTTGAGAGACGAAGAGCATAAAAGGCCACCTTTGTGACACTACTACTTCGCCGCGCCGGACGAAGTGTGTTTGGGTTGAATGTACGTTCAATCGGGCATATGAAGTCCTACACTTTTATTGTCTTTATTTCATGTATTGTGATGTGACGCGCATGGCTTAGTATGTTGGTCTAAAGGTCCTCTCTTTGAGAGACAGAGCCCCAAAAGGCCACCTTTACGGCAGTACTTCGCCGCGCCCCTTTATTTTGTTGTTTAGTATGACATCTTCTTACATTACCATGCATCATATCACATTGCGCATGGGCTTAGTATGTTGGTCTAAAGGTCCTTCTCTTTGAGAGACAAAGAGCCTAAAAGGCCACCTTTACGGCAGTACTTTGCCGCGCCTCTTTTATTTAGTTATTCGCTTCATAACGTCTTTTTGAAAATTCATGCATCATATTGCATTGCGCATGGGCTTATCAAGTGAGATCAAGGGTCCTCCACTTTGAGGGATGAAAATGCTTGAAAGCTACCTTTGCTACAATGATTTGCCGCGCCCCTTAATATGTTTTTTATGTACAAGAAGTCATATATTCATATGTTCATGTATGTGTCATGTTGTTTACTGCATTTTGGAGGTCACTGCTATAACCTCGTTCGAACGCGTTCCGAAACGCCGCACGAACGCATGTTTTCTGTCTGATCTTGTTCGAACGCGTTATCAAACGCTATACACGAACGCGATCCTTCTGTTGACCGTTCGAACGCGTTTACGAACGCTACACAACGAACGCGAATACACTGAATTGAGTCATTTTCATCATATGTGCGTCTGTGTCTATATCTATCTTCTTTTGCACTACGTCATAGCATGCTAACTTTAATGCCTAATTGCATCCCTAAGCGTCTTTTTGCATTATTACTTAGTTGACCCTTTTATTTGTGCATGGACATGTAATGGCTATTTGTTTATGATATGTCTATGAAATCACATGTTCACCATCATTTGATTCGCCTTTATGTGTGCTTGTGTGGTTAGTATGTGCTTGCGTTTCCATGAATACAACATGCCAATGAAATTGTCTGTTTGTTGATTTAATGTACTTCTAAGCATGCAATCTTATATGTGAAATACATGTATATTTAGGCGCATATTTTATTTTATAAATGTGAATTTAGAAGCATGATACCCTTAGAAATAAGTGTTACATCAACTTGTTTAAATTATTATATAAATCCGTTCATTACAAGTGACATGAGTAAGGGACCATTCCGAACCCAACGGTTTGAGGTCTTCCCTTGCGAGGGGTGAGTGCGGCCTTAAATCTTTGTCCCGGTTCACACCGGGTGGCGACTCCATATTATTTAGTATTTCCCAACTAGTGCCGCGAGCCTAGAAACGGCGTCGCCCAGGTTCTGTTGTCCACAGTGCCCTCAGGTCTAACCTCTTTGGTCGTCTCAAGAAAGAGCGTTACACGTCCGTTGGAAGGGAGATTGATCCGATGCTTTTCCGATTTGTCTACTCAACGTTTTCCCTCGTTGTTTTGATGCTCGGGTTATTGCTTCACTCCATTTCACTGCTTTTTAAGGGTATCTCTTGCTCACTGTTTTGGTTAGTTCGGTGACTGTTTTGCGGGTTATTTGGACTGGTTTGGGCTACGATTTTCGGACTTTTTTGGGGCGTGTTTGCTGCAGTTTTCAGTGCAGCTTTGGGGGCTGTTCGGTGAGGGAATATGTGGCAAACTGGACAGTTTTAAGGGGCTGTGTGCGTGCAGTTTGGGGGCGAATTCTGGACCGTTTCAGGGCTGTTCTTCGCGTGAGTGGAAGCAGTTTGTGGGGGGTTTATTTGCGTGAGTGGAAGCAGTTTGTGATGGGCTGAATGGGCGTGAGTGGAGAGGGAGCAGTTTGTGGAGGGCTGAATGGGCGTGAGTGGGAGTAGTTTGTGGAGGAGGCTGGACGTTTGTAAGTGGGTTTAATGGCGTGAACAAAGGCAATGCAGGGGAATATTTGTGTGAACTGAAGGCACATGAAGAGGCAGTGTATATGTGAGTCGGTGATGGCGTGAGTGGCTTACGTGAGTGATAGTGTGTGTGTTGAAGGGTGTTACGTGAGTGGAGTGTGTTTGGGGCGTGAGGAGTGGCTTACGTGGGATCAAGGCTGCTGCATGGGTTCTATTGCTTTGCTTTTGTGTGACCTGTTTGTTGTTACGTGAGATTGAAGGGGGATGTGCTAGGGTTTGTGGCTTTAGGGGCGATTAGAAGATGCTTTAGCGTGAGGCAGGGTTTGGTGTAATGTGAAGGGTAGTCTTTGTGCGATGAAAGGCTGGTTTTGTTTAGTTTAAGGTTAGGGTTTATTGGCTGAGGAGATGGTTTAAGGGTTTGCGCGTATTCAGGGGAGAGCTGTGCGTGGAGTGAGTGCCTAGGTTGATCTGCGTTTGTTAAGGAGTTGTGTGAGGTGAGAGAGGGAGAGCCGTGAGCTTGAAAGAAATTTTCTTTAGGGTTTCTTTGTTCTGGTTTGCCGAGATTTGGTGAGGCTATGGAGAGATTTTTTAGGGTTTGTGTTTACGTGAAGGATGATGAGGGAGAGTGAGCTAGGGTTGGCGATGAAGGTTGCCGGGAGGGATTGAGTGAAGGGGTGCAGTCGGCGTTTTTATGCTGAGTGAAGGGGTGTGTTGCCGAGAGTGAGGTGTGAGGGCTGATGACGTTGAATGGAGGGTGCAGGGGCTGTGAATTGAAGGGCTGAGCAGTTGGTTTGCCGAGTCGAGAGAAGATGGTGACGCCGTGTGTGAGTGAGAGAGGAGAGCGGGAGACCATTAGGGTTTGTTGTTTATATAGTGGGGGGAATCAATTAGGGTTTGCATGGCTTAATTTAGGAAATAAATCAATTAAAATTATGTGTATTTGATTGGAATATTTTAGGCAATAATATCCTTATTTTTGGTGATTGATTTGTTTAATTTGAATTGCAATTAATTTAATTTGTGAATTTAACTTAATTAATTTAATTGGTTTGTGATTTTTAAATTTAACATTTAATTTAATTAATTGGTTATTTAATTTAATTTAATTTGATTTTAGTTTAATTGATTTCACTTGATTTTAGTTTAATTGGTTTTAATTTATTTAGATTTAATTTAAATTTATTTGTGACATGTATTTTAAATGTTTTAATTATTTATGGAGGTGATTTAATGGGTTTGGTGTGTTTTAAAATAGAGGTCCAACAAGCGAACCCGAAGCGAAACAAGCGAGTTAAATCTGACAAAAATGCTAATTTCCAACTTTACCCTTCCAACGTCCGTTTCCCGCGGCTTTCACAACTAAAGAGGTAGTGTCTCCATACGAGACTCATCATCGGGCTTATATGCAAAAATGCAGTGCCTACAGTCGCCCCCACTTTGATGGGACTTGTGTAATGTGTAACAGTGACAATCCTATCAAAGTACGTGCAATGCATTTTCACTTACCTGGCTCGCCAGCTGCCACCTGGTTTGCCCGCTGCTTCGAACTGATTTGCTGATGTAGTAGATATGGTGGCGAGGTGCCTCGACCTCGGGGCTTTGTTCCCGAACCACCGAATGTGAACTGTGATGATGATGCAGTGGGCCCTCGACCCTAGGACGCATCCCAGAACTGCATCTGACAACAGGGGCACCTCGACCCGGAACTACAATCGACAACGGGGGCACCTCGACCCTGGGTACCCCGACCCAACACCGCTGACAATAGGGACCTCGCCCTCGAACTGGTGATGTAGTGGGCACCTCGACCCGAAACTACAACCGACAACGGGGGCACCTCGACCCTGGGCACCTCGACCCTGGGCACCTCGACCCAACACCGCTGACAATAGGGACCTCGCCCTCGAACTGATGATGTAGTGGGCACCTCGACCCTGGGTACCTCGTCCCGGAACTACAACCGACAACGGGGGCACCTCGACCCTGGGTACCTCGACCAACACCGCTGACAATAGGGACCTCGCCCTCGAACTGGTGATGTAGTGGGCACCTCGACCCGGAACTACAACCGACAACGGGGGCACCTCGACCCTGGGCACCTCGACCCAACACCGCTGACAATAGGGACCTCGCCCTCAAACTGATGATGTAGTGGGCCCTTGACCCTGGGACGCATCCCGGAACTACAACCGACAACGGGGGCACCTCGACCCTAGGCACCTCGACCCAATACCGCTGACAATAGGGACCTCGCCCTTGATATGATGATGTAGTGGGCACCTCGACCCTGAGACGCATCCCGGAACTACAACCGACAACGGGGGCACCTCGACCCAACACCGCTGACAATAGGGACCTCGCCCTTAGTATGATGATGTAGTGGCACCTCGACCCTGGTACGCAACTCGGAACTACAACTGATGATGCAGTGGGCCCTCGACCCTGGGATGCATCCCGGAACTGAAACCGACAACGGGGGCACCTCGACCCAATACCGTTGACAAAAGTGGGCCTCGCCCATAAGCTAATACTAATGTGGGCCACGCCCCAGACTGATACTGACGTGGGCCTCGCCCCAAACTGATACTGATGTGGGCCTCGCCCCTTGGGACTCATCCCCAAAACTGGTGTTGGTGTGAGGTGGTTCATTCCCGAACCTTGTTGTGTGAGGTGGTCCTTTCCCAAACCATTACTGTGAGGTGGTTCATTCTCGAACCATGCTTCATTCTTGGAGTGTCATTCCCGGCTTGTTCATTCCCGAACCGTGCTCCATTCTTGGAGTGCCATTCCCGGCTTGTTCATTCCCGAACCGTGCTCCATTCTTGGAGTGTCATTCTCGGCTTGTTCATTCTCGAACTGTGCTCCATTCTTGGAGTGTCATTCTCGGCTTGTTCATTCTCGAACTGTGCTCCATTCTTGGAGTGTCATTCTCGGCTTGTCCATTCTCAAACTGTGATCCATTCTCGGAGTGCCATTCTCGGGTTGTGCATTCTCGAACTCTGATCCATTCTTGGATTACCACTCCCGGCTTGTTCATTCTCGAACTTTGATCCATTCTCGGATTACCATTCTCGGCTTGTTCATTCTCGAACTCTGATCCATTCTCGGATCTGATCCATCTCGGATTACCATACCTACAGAACCGATCTGATATCTCCATACCCAAAGTGTCGTACCTGGTAGAACTGATCTGATATCTCTATACCCAAAGTGCCGTACCTGGCGTGCTAACCTCATACCCAAGGCGTCGCTGTATAATCTTCATACCCGGAGTTTCATACCGGCAGAACTGATACTGATGTAGACTCACCCCCAAGCTGATACTGATGTGGGCCTCGCCCCTGAACCGATACTGATATGGGAGTCGCCTCAAACTGATATGGGTTTCGCCCCAAGTTGATACTGATACTGATTTGGGCCTCGGCCCCAAACTGATACTAATACTGAAGTGTCTCCATACTCGGAGTGCCATACCCGGAAAAAACTAATACTGAACTAAAGTGGGCCTCGCCCTCAGAGTGACATACTCGGCCAGATATATTCTGAACTAATATGGGCCTCGCCCCCAGAGTGTTATACCCGGCAAGACTGATTCTAATAAAGGTGTGGGCTTTGTCCCCAGAGTGTCATACTCGATAAGACTGATTCTGATAACGATGTGGGCCTCACCCCCAGAGTGATGTGGGCCTCGCCCCAAACTGATACTGATATGGGCCTCGCCCCTGGGACTCATCCCCAAGACTGAAAGTGATATGGGCCTCAACCCTGGGACTCATCCCCGAAACTGACTGATATGGGCCTCAACCCTTGGACTCATCCCTAAAACTGATTCATTTCTGAAACGGACTGTACTGTCGATGCTTCTGATTGGCTTGTCTTTGCCGCTTTTCTTTTTCTTCTTTTAAACCTGTGAATACAAAACGAAACAAACACAAAAAGAATGCAAAATATGTTACGTGTATGCATGCATGCATGAATGAATTTCCTATTCCATTGGGTTAGGTCTTCCGCCAGTTCTCCAGGTGATTGCCCAATCTTCTCTCTGGTCTCATGACTCAATATCTTGTTATGTCCCTGATTCGCGATGTGGGAGACTGGTCGCCCCCAGTCTTGGTTTACCTTTCTGCTCTCCGCTGTTTGTACTTGGTCAAGATGAACCACATGGTAGGGCCTTCCATATCATCATACTATGCTACGAAATAGTCCCAATAGTTATACATATCATTGTCCTCAAAGAATGCCTAGTAATGAAACCAGAGAACCTTCAAAACATTCGATGCAACTCAAATCCAAGTCTTTGAACAAATGATCTATGCCAGACTCAAAGTGTGTGTGTGCAAAGGTTCTTTCACAGCTTAATCCTCAGGTAAGCTAACTCGATGATTTCGTTTCAAAAATTGGGATCGATGGGTCAAACCAACCTAGATGTCTCAGTTAGGCTCTGCAATTGCTTTTTCATGCCCAATGTGATATGGTTTTATTTCTCTTTTGTCTTTTTTTTTTCTTTTCATTTTGAACTTCAATTTTTTCTTTTTTTCTTTTTTTCTTTTTTTCAACACACCTACCCTTTAAGGTAGCATTTCTCCTCATGGTGGTCCTAATACTCGCCCATGGGTAGCTTCACGCTTATCGGTTATAGGTGGTTCAATTCTTTTCTTTAGAGACTTTTCTTTTATTTTCAACCATACCACACATCATAACATAAGCAAATCAGGATAGACATTTAGGCGAACGGTCATTCACCGACCTACAATTTCTTCAACTAGTCACTTTGCTAACTACTCAGGTTTTCACTGCTAAGAACCATAATCAAGTGCTTACGAGTCTAACAGAGATTAATCATTCAAAGTATCAGATAAAAGCACATCAAGAGTTTATCGTTTCTAAGGTTTCACCCTAAAGCAATCAGTTTCATCATCGGACTTATGTTTAACTATCAAGGACTAAAACAAATAATTTGTTTTTCTCTCTTTTCTCTTTTTTTTTCTTTTTTTCTTTTCTCTCTTTTCTCTTTTTTTTTCTTTTTTTTTTCTTTTCTCTCTTTTTTCTTTTTTTTTTCTTTTCATTTTGAACTTCAATTTTTTCTTTTTTTCTTTTTTTCTTTTTTTCAACACACCTACCCTTTAAGGTAGCATTTCTCCTCATGGTGGTCCTAATACTCGCCCATGGGTAGCTTCACGCTTATCGGTTATAGGTGGTTCAATTCTTTTCTTTAGAGACTTTTCTTTTATTTTCAACCATACCACACATCATAACATAAGCAAATCAGGATAGACATTTAGGCGAACGGTCATTCACCGACCTACAATTTCTTCAACTAGTCACTTTGCTAACTACTCAGGTTTTCACTGCTAAGAACCATAATCAAGTGCTTACGAGTCTAACAGAGATTAATCATTCAAAGTATCAGATAAAAGCACATCAAGAGTTTATCGTTTCTAAGGTTTCACCCTAAAGCAATCAGTTTCATCATCGGACTTATGTTTAACTATCAAGGACTAAAACAAATAATTTGTTTTCCTCTCTTTTCTTTTCTCTTTTTTTTTTCTTCTTTTTCACTTTTTTTCTTTTTTTTTTCTTTTCTCTCTTTTCTCTTTTTTTTCTTTTCCCTTTTTTTTTTTTT